>VUQS01075576.1:0-24877 GCA_015108495.1 Heterochromis multidens
AAGAATTTCTCTCTTTTTTTTTTTTTTTTTTTTTGTAGGCTACTGCAGTCCTCTTTGAAGGAAGCGCGGGTGTTATCACTCCCGTCTCACCTGTCGCTGTCTCTTCTGATGTGCGACAGGCAGCCAGGGACTGTGGATCTGGGGAAAGACAGCCCACTACTGTGCCGCTTCTAGCAAGGGAAGCCCCCACGCGTTGCGCGCCTGGATCGCCGGTATAGAGGCTATTCGCGTGGCGGAGTGCGTGTGCATGCGCGTCAGCTTATAAATGTGTATGCTTGCGCACGGCAAAGCCCCGGGCTCCATCCTCAACAGTTGCCACCGGAGCGGCGGAGAGGAGAGGAGGAGAGCGAGAGAGATAGCAGACTGAGGACGGACGGACGCGGAGCTCCACGCCGCTCTGCCCGGCTCTGCTCCTGACATGCAGTCGCTCATCTCTCCGGTGACCAAGGCCATCCTAGTAGCGCTCTTCATCTTCGCCATTCTCCTCATTCTCTATGTGATCCTTTGGTACATTTGCAGAGACGTGGACTGCGACCACGGCATTTGAAGATTCCGTTAAAACGGAGTAACGGAAATATCACAATGGGTCGCACAGCGGAGCCCGCAGAGCCCAGGGTCTTTTTGTAAGTCTGCTTGTCTTCTTTGTTTTTGTCTTTTTAGTTGTACTTGTATTGTATTTTTGCTTTTTATTTGTGATTATATGTGTATCTTTTTTGTCCGTGTCTGTGTGTGTACACGCGCGTATTCCTGTCGTGCGTAATGTTATATGCGCTCTGGTTAAAAGGTGATGACCGGCGTGCGTCTCCACAGGCACCCGGTATCCCAAACCCTTAATGAGCAGAGTCCCAGCTTCCTTTCTCTTCAACTTGACAGCGACTATTCTATAATCGATCAATAATGTCTTATGTATTAGAGACACGGTGTTAGTACTGATAGGGAATTCTCAAAGGTGAAACAATGTCATTAGGGGGGGAACATCGAACTAGTGTCAAACGGAACACGATGCGTGCGCGCGTGTGTGGGATCGCAATGAGTGGAGTACGGAGACCGTCGGTGACATTGCGGTAAACTGCGTGGATGTTCCTTAAGGTCAAGAATAACAGTGTTTACCTCAGTTTCCCAATATTGATTGCTCCCTCTCCTCCTTCCGTATATCCGCAGCATTAGTTCATGTTCAGTTCATCCTGGTCTCTGAGGATGCTTCACATTGGCATTTTACGTCCAACGAGATAACGGGATTATCTCCATTGGCTCCTGTGCGTCTTATTCCTAATCTGTCTTGTGCCATGTTTTGCGTCCTTATCATATATGCTCCGCTAATGCTTTTACGCATAGCGCATTTTTATTCCCCCTGACATCTGTGAGCTTGTTTCATTGTGCTATGGCCAGTCTTGGTTTAGGAAGATGTACTGATATTTACTTTTACACCCACACTCATAAACAGACACATTGCATATTGGCCACGCTTAATGAAGCACTTCTCCATATTGCAGGCACCTTGGCCCCCTATGCATACATACTATCACATGGCCCATAAAGCTATTACACATGTGAGATGCCTGAGATTTTCATCATGGTCCAAAGAATTTTATGTCATCTCAGCCAACCTTTAACTGAGGAAATTAACACATGTTGTATGTTCTAAAGTGGAGGATTTGAAGGACACACCAAGGACATGTTGATTTTTAGGTGAGAATATATAGAGGGAGATGCATTTTATTTTCTTGTTGTCTTTTTTCTTTTCTTTTTTTTAAATTTTACATCTTTCCAACATAAATTTATGCTGCACATCTTGACGTAACAAAAGGACAAAGAAAAAGCATGACTTGATGCTTTGAAATATAACAGAGGGGTGATTAACGATAGTAACGATAATCGCTGACTGCAGCTGACACTCTAGTTTAGCCACTTGCTAGACCACATTACTATTTTCTCCATAAACACCACAGAGGATTTAAAAAAAAGCAGAGCATCTCCTCACTCCAACTCACCAAGAAAGTGCAAGTTTAGGCTTAAAAATTTTAAACCTTCTTATTTTGAGCTACGGGTGCAACACTCTAGTATTTAAAAATCCAAGAGCAGCCTAAATGCTGGATGCAGTCATGAGGAAGAAACCCCGCAGTCTCCTAAACTGTTGTGAGTGCTCTCCTGCAGAGAAAAGGAGAGTGGTTGGATGGCAGATGCCCTCTTTGACCGGACAACTAAATGATTTCAGCGAGCCACAAGCAAATATGCAGCAAACCTATGACACCTCTCAACACACACATATACGTGGCCACATGCACAGGCTGCAAATGACAGCTCTGACTCTATCAACCTCAGTAATGGCATAACAAGAGAGAGACAAAGAACAGAAAGGTATATCTAATACCTGCTCCAGCTGTTTGTGTCTGTCTAAACTAGTGTCCTGGATTGTCTGTGTGTTTTAAGATGGAAAGAAGGGGAAAAAAATGTTTGAGTGACTTTGTGCAGTTTTTTTTTAATTTTTTTTATAAAGGAATTGTTGTGTGTTTGTGTGTGTGTGTGTGTGTGTACAGTACCAGTGCACACATGCATGAATATGAAATTCACTCAAATTTATTGGAAAAAAGGGCTAAAAAGTTAAACAGTCATTATCATACACACTGATTGTTAAAAATAAAAACAGAATAGAATCTGTCTTAAACTGTCCAGCTGTTGCTTTTATGAGAACTTCTCCCCTGATTTCTGTGTTATCATTATGGTTAAATGATGAATCATAAACATCATTTACCACCAACACAGCAGAGTGACACCAGTTGTGTTACACATTAAAAAAATAAAATTTTATAAATGAAAATATATCGTAATTCAATCTCTGATTTTTAATTTGTATCTTTACATGACTGTATAAATTTTTTTATTATCCTAGGTGATGTTCAAGGGGACACCAACACAGCAAACATGTATCTTGTTTTCTTCTATTTCAATGTAATATTGAAGTGGGAGAAGCAGCTGGTTCTAGATTATATTTGCTATTGTTTTTACCATTTGGAAATTTCCTTTTTAAAAAACAATCACTTGAGTATGGAAGCTTCTTTCCACCACTGAAAAAAAACAACAACTTTTTGCCGTCCACAAGTCACAATTTTGGCTTATTTCTTCAAAATTTCAAGTTAGGTATCTCAAAATAACTAATAACTGAATCTTCTGAGAAAACAGTTTGAAATCTTGAGTTATTACGTTGAACTGTTGAGATAAAAGCCCAAAATTTTGACTTATGGATGGCATTTTTTTTCAGTGGCAGAAACAAGCTTCCATACTTGAGTATTTAAAAGACAATCAGACCAGTCTCCTGTTTAAATACACAACACTGGTTTATGTTATGGTTGCCACTTCTAAATGATCCAACTTCATTTCTGAGAAATATTGTTTTCCTCTCCATTCAGTATGTCAAAATAGTACTAAATTCTACGGTGCTCGTAGCCACAAATTAATGTGACTTTTGTGTTTGGACCCGAAGTCACCAACCATGTGGTGGAGAAAATGACACAAGCTCATATAAGAGATACTCAGCTGCTGCTCAGAAAATGTGAATGAATGTAACCTGAAAATGACAACACACATTTGGAAACCAAAGCACCATTTAAGTAACGAATAATTATATTTAAAAATTATAACTCATCAGTAAAATTGAACATTTGAAACTCTTAAAGTTAGGCAGACCGCTGTATTATTTGTTTGATATTCAGTGTTTCGTGCAGCAAGGTGCACTCTTGACAGGTTGCTAGTCTGTTGCAGGGCTAACACAAAGAGACAGAGAACCATTCACATCTAAGACCAATTGCGAATCACCAGTTATCCTAACATGCATGTCTTTGGACTGTGGGGGGAAGCCAGATTACCTGGAAAGAACCCATACAGGAACATGTAGAACATAAAAACTCCACACAGAAAGGCTCCATCTGGCCAGTGGATTCAAATCCAGGATCTTCTTGCGAACAACCACACTGCATTTCTTTAACTTATTTATTTAAATTCTATTAAGACTTGCATGATTAGGGGTGCTGTCATGTTGAGTGACAAACGGCTGCTCTTTAAACTTTTGCAGCATTCGTTTGTAGGTGTGAGCTGTCCAGTTTTTGTGTTAAGCCAGTTTTTTTTTTTTGAATAAGCATCTCTTCTGTTATAAACGGTGAATCACAGCTGCACCTTTATAACCAAGCAAGTTAGCCAGTGCTTGCATTAGCTGTACTCAGGTCAGTTAGACTATTAAAAAAAGGTAGTCATCTTCTTCTTCTTTTTCTTCTCTTCACTTGCATATTAATTTTTAAGGAGGAAGTCGACATAGATGGAAAGGATTTGTTCAGACTGCTCGAATGTTAATACATTTTGATAGATCCAGGTTCAATTGAGATTGAAGTTATAAAATATGTAGGGATAAAAGTAAATTATTGAAACTTGAAGTAGAGAAGGGATTTGTTAACATATTCAGGACTCACAATGTGCATAAACTGTATATGACAAAGTGTGTGTGTGTGTGTGTGTGTGTTGCTATAGACATTCAAAAAACCCTACAGCCCTACACTAATACCCCCCCCCATAAATATAGTATTAGGAAAGAAGTCTTATGACCAGATTATAAATATGAATGTAAATCGTCAGAATTTTCTATTTGGGTTGGAAAGATGTGGTGTTTGTCAAAGAGCACAGAAGCTCCATGAAAAACTAATGGCAGAAGAGGGAAATTTAATGATCCTGTTGTTTGGCATTTACTGTGAATAATTCATACTTACGTACATTTCCCTTTTCAACATTTGCTTTTCAGGTGTTGAACACAATAATATTAATTTATCTACAAACATTCTGGATGTCCATCAACAAGAGAATTCACGGGCCATCCATAACAGGAATATATATGTATATAAATACAACCTCTGTCTGCTAAATTAATAAAAAAAAAATCATGTGTAATTAAAAATATAATTTCCCCCTTGATCAGCTGATTACTATTTCATGCCAATATAGTTCCTTCCAAACACTCTGCCAAAAAATTTGCTTAGTTTGACTTTTAAACAGCTGGTCTTTGTTTTGAGATAATTCGATTTTTTAGAAAAATGTAAAACTTGAAAATCTTAATGTTTGAGTCATGAAATCCTGATTTAAAAATTAAAAACCTAACAAAGTGCTTTGATTTGAAATTAAGGTGAATGCTTTAACAAAAATCCAGTTTGTGTGTGTGTGTGTGTGTGTCTCATAAACCCTCAAGTGAATCCATCCATTCACACAGGCACTAATACATACCCCATAGCAATGTGGTCACTGAAGCGAAATGAGTTTAATTAACTTCATGACATCATAAATAATACATTTTAGGCTGGGTTAAGTTACAGTGTTACCACCTTGAGGTTTTGGTTGGGCACTGTGGGTTTGGTAATATTCAGAATATCCCATAAACATGCCTTGATTTTAATCAAATTGTGACTGTCTGACCAAAGGCTAAAGAAAACAAAAAAGTTTTATGAAGGCTTTTTAAATGCAGATTAAAATTTAAATCAGTATCACAATGTCAGGTCAAATATGCCAAAGATACAAAGATATTTTGAATTAGAACAGGGGTTGGCAACCTTTACTATCCCAAGAACAATTTTTAAGCAATTTTTAACCCCAAAGGGCGTAAATAATTAAAATCTTTTACTTGGTACTTTAACTTTGCATTTTCATTACTATGTGAATATCTATCTATCTATCTATCTATCTATCTATCTATCTATCTATCTATCTATCTATCTATCTATATATATATATATAATAACAATTAAAATTGTTAAATTATTTATTTATCTTCATTACCAACTAATATGAATGGGTGAGTGTGTCCAAACCTTTGGCCCCTACTGTACATGCCTGCTTTGAAACAAAGTATCTACAGTTTAAAGCCATGCAGGCTACTTTGAATTGTTTTAAAGGGAGCCTACTTTGATAATAAATAAAACAATTAGCATCCTATAGCTTTAAATATAGTCAAAGTAAGCAAGAATTGGGAAAGTTTCAATTTGATTTGGACTAAAGTCCAGCAGCAGAGCCAGCAATGTTGGATGTGACTCCTTTGTGACTTTGGAATCCATAGTTAGGAGCCATTTATGTGTTTACATGCTAACTATTGTAAGTGAGGTTCAGCAAAATTAAGAGGATAATTTTCTTATTCATCTAGTTTTTTTTTTCCTTAAAGCCAAATTGAGTCACTGAAGATGGGCAAAAGAGCCGCATGCAGCTCTGGAGCAGCAGGTTTGAAACATTAGAATATTGTGCCACCATTATATAGTTTGTCTGCCTGAATGCATGGAGAAGGTCTTTTGTATGTCCTGTGCATTAAGCTGTATATTGTAGTGGCCTCAAAGCTCCATTATTGCTAAGGATCTGCTTACTTACCAACATTTACACACCCATGCAAGAAGTAAGTAAAGAGATAGAGAACAGACTGTTGTTTGGGAAATGATTAGTTGCTTCAGTGGTGTGTCATCTCATTCACTGCCATCAGCACAAGGCTGTATGTCTGGGACATCCTGTGGAATATCATATTTGTGGTGCTGGGTCATCCTGAGACAGCTTCAGGGCCTCTCTGAGGGCAAGAACTTTGTTTTCAGGTTAAGATTTCATTAGGGGTTAGTTTTAGGAGTTGCAAGTATTCTGAGCAATACTTTGTCTTTATGAGTGAACACTGTAGAGCAGGGATGGGCAATTAATTTTCCCAAGGGGCCACATGAGAAACTAGGGTTGTTGTCAAAGACTGCACCAATAAGCTGAACTCAGTTCAGCTCAATATTTAATTTATTTCTTCATAAACTGCTACTGGTAAGAGTAGATGGTACAATTAGGCCCTAATTGTGGCCCCTTGGGAAAATTAATTGCCCACCCCTACTGCAGAGAGATGCTATTCCCGAGCATCTTCTTACAATGATCTCACCGTAAAGGGGGAGATTCCTCATTCTGAAGGTCTACAACTGAAATTGTAGACCTTCTGAAATTGGCTCTCAGAAATACAGAAGCACTGGAATAGACACACACACACATACACACATACACACACACAAACACACTTTTCCCAGAACATACGTGTGAGCCTCTCTTCCTCTCAGTCTTCCTTCCTCTCTGCATTCCCCAGCGCATGTTTCCCAATGGACAAAGATGTGATACAGTCAGCGTAATGGACTCCCTGCAGCCCAAACAGCCTACGTTATTAGCATTTCAGCGCAGACTGGGACGGAAACACCACGTTAGACATGATTCAGATCCGCCATCCCTCTGGTCCGGTAGACAGCTCAATCAGTACTGGTAAACATGAGCAACTGTGGACTTAAATCTAGAGTATGACTGTATCTTAACTTGCGTTTGAGGCGACTGTTGTTGTGATTTGGCGCTATATAAATAAAATTGAATTGAATTGAATTTAAACATCAAATCAGATTCTCTCTGCATCATCCACAGAAAAGATGTGAATCTGAGAATTTGATTATATATTTATCGTCTGCACTGGTTCCCTATGAGAAAACCTTGATGGTCTTAATTATAATGAGACATTTTAATCAGCTTCCATCTAAGTATTTTTCCTCCCTTATTATCCTGGGTATGAATAGAGACCTCTACAGTGGTTCAGAATTTTGCATCCTCAGCAACATGTGTGTAATAAGTGTTTGGGGAGGTCACATTTAAAGATCCAAATTTACCTGAAAGTTCTGCTGACCAACCATAAACACATAATCATAACACAGTTATTTATAGTAATGGCCCCTTGTCACCATTCCTGTTCCTCATCCTCACCCCACCCACTCTATGTCAGTGTTTTGACTTTGAGTTGTTGATCACTGTATCCTTGTTTTAATGATTCCCACCCACTCTAAGGCATTAGGGAAAACAGGTGGGGTTTTTTTCCCCCAAAATAAAGTTTGGTATTAATTACATTGCCTGATTCTTTTTCTTTGGCCAATGACTTTGTTTCATTCACCAACACAAAACACGACCTTGTAATGATGCTTTTTGGCCCCGTTTTCCAAGATGAATTCAGAGGTCTTTGCAAAGGGGCATAATGTGCAGATATCAGGTTAAAACCTCACATAAATGTTCTTTGTCACAATCACACACACTGGATTAAACACATGGGTGTGCATGACTGTATTATGTGATATTGTAGCACCCTACTTCAGACACATTTCATGTGACATGTCTGCACATTTTCAACATTTCAGATATATTTTTAAAATGGTTAGATACACAAAGAAAGTTAAAAACATTGTGATATCTTAAAAATTACTTAAAGAAATTAGTGTGTTATTCATATGCCATTTCATAATACTAGACTGGACTGCTTGACCCAGCTGAAGTGGGGTTTTGGGTTTTAACAGAGGGGTAGCTGGAGCCCTTGAAGCCAAGGAAGCAGTACACACAAACATCCTTGAAGGTTTTCTGTGTTCACATAATCCTGGAGTGTGAGACAGAAAGAGAAAAAGGCAAAGAGAGAGCAAGAGATGAAAGAGACTCCCCATATCCCGTCTCAGTGACAACAGGTCTCAGACAGACAGAGAAGCACACACTGACTCACAGACTATTAAATTGAATGTGTTAAATACTGTGTGTGCATGTTTGTCTCGCTGTGTGTGTGTGTGTGTGAGTGTGTGTGTGACAGAGAGAGAGAGTGTTCGCTGTACAGAGTTAATGACAGTCTTAATTGGTGCAGGCAAATATCCCTCCCACTGTTCCTCATTCTACATCTACTAATAGAAAGACATTCACTCCCTTAAGACAGTTAGCAATAATGGTGGTGGGATGTATTGGATAAACATGAATACGCGCACGCACACACACACACACACACACACACACACACACACGCACAGATTTTTGTCTCTTGCATTCTGATGAACTCATTGTGCACATCTTGCATGCATTATTAACATCTTTATACTTGTAACTGTCTACAGCCACATGGAAACCACTGCACTTTACATGCAGTAATAGACTCTGACATACACAGAACTGCACATATACATTAATGCATCCTGTTTTTGAAGGACTGCCCTTGGTTCCAACTTTATACTAGGTGCCATAAATGGAGTGATTGCTTGGCTCAAGTTTAATTTAGGAAGTTGCTGAAAGCTTTTGAGATATGATGGCACTAATGTTATGTTTATCTTGCCTGGAAACTGGAAGGAAAGAATTACAGTTCAAGGGATGGTATGGTCAAGTTATTATGTGAGAGGAAGATTTACTGTAATACTGATCAGATGTCTGAAGCTTGTTGATATTTGGTCACTGAAACAGGTTGATTAGATCAAAACAAGAGGTTCATGGAATGCTTAGAAGAGTGGATTTTAAAATTTAATGCTGTTCTACAGCCTAATAAAAAGGCAGTTCCAGTTATTAAACAGTCATAGAAGTAGATTATGACACTTTGCAACAAACCTGGTAAATATGATTTGTTCTGTCTGATCCTGATTATTCATCCATCTAGCTGGGGTGATGTAGGTGATCCAGTAATGAAAGTGGAAAAGATTCTAGGACATAGTAAACTTTTTAGTTATAAGTAAAGACACAGAAATACCTGTAAAACAGAGTGATGGTCAATATTCAAAAACTGTTCTACACCTAATGTGAAGCCAGGTAGTTGGTATATGATGTCTGCAGTTGCACTGCAAACAAGTGCAAAAATCTCAGGTTTCACTTTCATGTTTACAAGCTGGCCTTTGGCTTCTCTCCCCATAGAAAACCTGTAGCGGCTGCAGTTGAAGTGACACAGCTATTACCAATTCTGCCCACATAGTCCACTGACTTTTCCCACCCATGGCTCACAGGACACATTTGGCCATCCGTGGAGGGGTTCTCTCTCTGAATTGCCTCTCCTGGGGTTTCTTCTCATTTTTCCTTGTTAGCTACAATAAAAGTGTTTTTTTTTTTAGTACGTTTTTTCTTGTCTTCATAGGGAGCCGAGGCTGGGTTGGAAACCCACGCTGCTATGCCCTTTGAGACACGCTGGGCTCTACAAACAACCGCAAACAAGTGGGGTAAAACACTAAAATCGAAACATTCAATGTTAAAGTACTGCATTCAAAGAGTGGGATAGGTTAACACTTTGGGAAATACCATTATACACTTCCTTGTCAAGAGTTAGATGCAAAGATTGACAACTCTTTTATTTTTCTAACCTAAGTAATATGAAGCTGGACATAATAGGCAATATACTTTTTACACTTTACACAGTTTTTGCATGTATTGACTAAAACAAATAGTAAGGTGTTAATTAGAGAAAACCTATAGGTGCTAGTAGGCAGACCTAGGCCAGTTCGCTCCCTCTCAGTTTCTAGACCTTATGTATAAGCTCTATATTTAACATACAAAGATGATAAACATAATTCCTTAAACTGAGTCATGACGTACTGACTCTGAAGTCAAATCGATGGGTGAATTAATTTAGAGCTTCTTGTTTGGCATTGGTATATTGATAATGTATAGCATGATAACCAATACAATATCCTGATGTATCCATATTTCATCTCACACCTATTAAAAGCTACTTTCAGCTGCCCCCTTATTCACAAGAGATTGCTACAGCAGGTAGCTCCACATGTTTGATTTGCCAGATTTTTACACTGGATGTCCTTTCTGACGCATCCCCAAAGGGATTTGTGTCTCCTCCCAGAATCAAACCAGGGATCAGGGAAATGTGTAAACTACTACACTATGAACCCACACCTATTAACTGTGGAAAAACAATATACAAAGTAGTCTTTAAAAATACACTCAGTTTTAGTATTTAATCAAGTGCACTTTCCAGTTTTACCAGAAATTTGATGCGACTGATTCCTTCTCTTCTTTCACGCAACATGACACCAAGAACACATGTGCAACAATAGAAATGTCCGATGAACTGGCCAGCAGAAGATATATATTCTGCTTTCTAAACAAGATCAAGAATAAGTATACATAGACTTGTGCTTTAGTTTGCAAGACAAGCAGTTCCCCATGGATTTGTCTTTTTTCTACATGTATATGTACTCGTGTTGTGTCATTAAAGGCTGTACACCCTGCAGCTCTGGCTAAGTCTAAGCTTTGAATCTAACCTGGATTGTCTGCCTCTCACATGGCTTCTGAGGAAAAGCTACAAAAGAGGCAGCTCAAACCGAGAGAAAAAGCTAACATCAGTTCACACAAGCTGTTGCACTCTGGAGCCCAAATTGCCCATGACACACCCAGAAAATTCCCTTTCTTCACAATGTGACACTTCACCTCCCATCTCTCTTGATCACGAACAAATACAAACGAGGGGTAGAGTGTTAAGGAAGAGCACATCAAATCAGTATATGAAAACAGTTAGGGCCATTTTCTGCTAAAAATATCCAATATCATCTTCTCACCCAGAATAAGTCTATGAAAAACATGAAATAAAAACTGCATTTTAACTGGCACACACACAGATCCCGCAGAGCTGTTGTCAGCCTGGATTTACAAAATATGACAAGTTGGGCTTTGCAGGCAGCCAGTGGTTGTCATCAAGACTAGGTGACTGTTGGTTGGAGCTATTTTGATGCTGTTCACATGTTATTTACTTCACACACCCTCCTGTCATGTATTGTTCCCAACATGTCTCATGTGTGTTCATACGTATGTGGTAATTTTCATGCGTGTGTGCGGCTGTGTATTTATGTGTCTCCCTGATTTCCCATCATCCCAAATAATCATCCCACAGTCATGCGTGAGATGCGATTTCCGTTAAACAATAGCAGGCCAGCTCGCCTTACTGACCCACAACCTCTCAGGCTGCGGATGAACAAACACTCATATGTGCGCACAACACATCCTCTCAGCTTGAATTCACAGCAGCACATGCACATTTGACTACACACACAGCCTCCACAGCTCAGCCTCCATCAGGGTAGTGGTGATGACACAGTTTCTTTATGTTGATGCTCATTTAACTGCCTTCTAGAGCTGACTTTAATAACTGAGGCCAACTGCATGTCACTGCAGCAATTCAAGCCTGACCTTAACTACAGGATAGTGGGCAAGAAACAAACTAATACTAATGATTTTCCTGCCAAGAGAAAAAAGGGAAGTTATTGTGAATGCCCCAGACCTGTCTTTAACACAAATGGTTGTAATTTTATTGAAATGAGGGAGAAACTGGTTGGCCTACTTTGAGTGCCAGTGATGATTCAGCTTGCTCCTTCCTTGTTAGCCAGTCTGTCACTGCAGTAGGTAATCTGTTCAGATATGGAGATTACAAACTTAAACTTTGATTTCACCTTTTAGGACAAGCACTCAGTCCTGTGTGATATTTGTCAATCAGGTGTCAATCAAATGCTACACTTTTTTTCTGGGCTTTTTCTGATAAATTATTAGATGTACATAAACAGTGTCCTTTCTTTGTATGTTCAGCCACTGCTGAAACTGCTCAAGTTCCACTTCAATCTTCCACTTCAAACTCTACAGTAGTGGAGAAAATACTTTATGAAGCTTGAAGTATCAATATAACAATGTTAAAATAGTGCATTACAAGGAGAACTCCTGCATTAAAATTCTGTGGAAGTAAAAGTATAAGCCTACTTGTAAAAAATATTGTCTATGACCACATTTAGAGTATTATTGTGTATCACATTATAATCATGAACATGCCCCTCTGCCATCATCTCCAAACCATACATTCTGCTGGGTTTGGAGACGGTAGTGCTGAAAAAAAGACAGGAGCAGAGCTGGAGGTGGCAGAGTTGAAGATGCTCAGATTTTTGTTGGGAGTCACCGGGGGGATTAGAAAACAGTATATCAGATATCAGTATATTTGACAAATATACTGTTGAAGATATTGTTGAAGATGGGGCTGCCTGGCAGGAGGAAAAGAGGATGTAGTGAAGGAGGACATGCAGAGGGTTGGTCTGACAGAGGAGGATTCTAGGGATAGGGTAAGATGGAGGCAGATGCATTGTGGCAAGCCCTGAAAGTAGAAGCCAGAAGAAGAACAAGAAGAAGACGTGAGATTGGCAATATTGCTGCATTTTACTGTTGTGGTCATATTGGAGCTCAAGCTTAAGAAAAAAAAATCAGATAAATCAAGAATGATTAAAGGCTAAAAAGAAATTAAAAAAGAAAACTACATTCTGCAAGAAATGAACCTCCAATTTTTATTTTACAGCATAACAGAATGAAGTCACCATTGTTTAACAAAGTATAAAACACTTTATTGAGCAGAATAAAGTATAAGGTGCAGAAAAGCCAAAATGTAACGTCCGGAGGTTAAGTTTATTTTTTAAACTCTAATCTCTAATTTCTAATCTGATTTTATTCCTTGTGATCTGTGTGAAACGTTCAGAGGGCAACTGTCTTTTTGCTGTCAGCTAACAGGCAAAAAAAAAAGTTACAAGGAATCAGTGTTTTAAGCTTTAATAATTCATTAATAAGCTTATTATATGACTATATGATTTTTAAATGCAAAGCCTTAATCTCAAATAACAAAGCCTGTCCACAAATGTAGTGGGGAAAACACAAAAATATCGCTACACTTACCTCTAATTTGTATTTAAGTACAATAATAAGTAATTGTACCTAATTGCTTTCCACTACTGTTACTGTAGATTAAAGTAGAGACTCTGACCAACTCCTCTTTTTTTGTTCGAAATCCTGCAAGTCTCATAATGTAAACTGAATGGCCTCCTTCACTCCATATAAAATAGCAGCGGTATAGATTCAGTGATTATCCTTAATTAACTTCCACTTTCACACAAATCTTCCCACTTGAATTGACTGAGTGAGCTCTTTTAGCATTTTAACAGGCTATGGGAGTGTGGCTCAGTGCAGCAGGTGTCCTTTGAAGAGACAGAAATAAACATTCACCCAACATGAAAAAGCTGTTCTTTTAAAATAAATCCTTGATAGCTTCACAATCATCAATTAACCACACACGTTCATTTAAACACGTTCAGTAACTACTTTCATGTGAGCTTTTAAAAGAGGGGGCACCTTGTTCAAATACATGAGTGAATTTGCCCCCAACCAATGAGCATATAGGATTCACTTTGAAAAAAGTCTGGTTTTCCTCTATATTTGATCGTTGCTCAAAGAAGTTGGTGCATGTGACCTTTAAGTATTACACCAACTCTGAATCACATGAAAATCACTGTACTCACCTGGTAATGTCTGAAAATGTTGTCTTGATATTTGATTCTTTGAGCCCAGTGAAATGGCCAAAGATGTTCATTATCTGCTGTACGCAGGGGGTATTGGTCCTGATTAGAAGTCATGGGGTGTCACACAAAAGTGCCAGTAGCTTATCTCTGGAAGTGGAAAATAATTTCTCTGAAGCTGTAATCCTCACTATCATGATAGGTGCTATAAATATTTATTAAAAATTGTGATGACTAAATATAAAAAAAAAGAAAAGAAAAAAGTAGGTAGTTTTTTTTTTTTTTAAATCATGTAGCCTGTTGGTGTGCAACCAGCTTGTTGGATTATAGTTTGTCACCTATCTAAATTAAAATAAAATACCATATTTAGATTTTTTTAGTTAGAGCAATCAAGATTTTCACAGCTGAAGTCCTACATTTCACTAATTATCACAGCAGCCTCTGATAAGAGTAGACTGGTGTGGAACCAAGTGATGCCTTGAGAAGAAAAACTGACGGGCAGACCAAAATTCACTTTTCGTTCAGACTGTAATACTGCTCAAGAAACCTGCTCTGTGTCATCCCTCTGTTGATTTTGTCCGTGTGACCTGGCTGGCAGCAGTTAATCACGGAGTCAGTGAGCTGAAGGGTGCAATATGCTGGATCTACAGATAAGGATCATACAGCACATCAAGCAGCTAAGCAGCAGCAACAAGAACGAGTCTCCTCCATCATACACTTATTTCAGCTTTACAGCCATGTGACAGATGGCTTTAAGAGATCATAACTTCAAATATGCTCCCACTCGTTCCCCCTGCTCTTCAGGAGGAAAAATCATTTAAAAAGTCAGGAATTTAGTAGATGTGTTAAGGGAGGAAGCGAGGTTGGGCAACTTGTTCATATTGGAACGCGTCCCGCAGACGTAACTGCGTTTGCTCTGCCTCTGCACCTCGGTACTGACTGCTCTTTCCGATACCATCATTACACCTCCTAGCAGAGATGTTGTCTGCTTTATGGTGTCAGCTTCTACCAGCTATCAAGCTTTACCTCCTTGGTCTGAAGGTGCTTTTGGTTCAGTTGCTAAACGGACCTTTGAGGCTGCCAGGTTGGTTCAACTTCTCCTTACGTTAGTTTGACAAGTTGTTATCCAGCTGTGAGTCGGCGACAACAACGCGCAACCAAGTTGTAAGCAATGAACGTGGGTGCATTGTAGTTAGCACGATTTCTGTGTCATTCATTACTACATTTAGAGGTCATTTACGATGCTGCTCTTGCGCATGGTAACACGAAGTTAGCCATGTTAGCTAGTTTGTGTGAAACTCAAAACATTAGCGAAATAAATTATTACCTGTCGTCTTGTTTATGCCGAATTCACCCGAATAACTTAACGGCTCTTTAAAACATTAAAGTGTTCCCCCCAAATGTCTCTGGGTTTGTCACCAAGCTTCGTGCGTTTAAATGTCCACTTCTCATAATGCTGTCTGGGCTAGTCTGGCTGTTGCCGAGAGACAACACAACGTTGTGGCAGACTTAAATGATTTTGGTTAACTACACCTAAACTAACACGATGATTTTTTTTTTTGTTTGTTTTTGGGGGTTTTTTTTGTTTTTTTTAACTGAAATAAAAATTTAAAAAATACTAATAATCAAAACTGAAATTATATTGTGTACTTAGAAAAATAACTAAAATAAAGTGAAAATATACAGGAAAGGTTTTTGAATTTTTACTTTTTGTCAGTTTGGTCAACATAACCAAGCTCAGGAGGCACTGGTGCAAAGATGTATTCAGACTGTGATTTCTAAATGAGTTTGTTTCAGCTGTTTGAATTGTTGTATTGTTATTTTACTGTTCTGTAAATTTGTTTGTACTGATAAACTCAGTGAAACTAAGCTGAATGGAAAACTAAAGATTTAAACCTTTAAAAAAACAAAACAAAAAAAACAAACGTGTAGTACATCCCAGTAATAAAGATCTGTGGAATACAGTGCACTGCCAATGCCAGCACAAGTGCAGTGCATTCATAAAATGTATACAAGGATACTCTTGTTTTATTTTGGTGTTGTATTCCATTAACACACTTGTATGACTTAAGTTATGTGTGATACAAACCTGACTACATGTTTTAGTAAAACAGCATCATATTGGAATTATCCCTGTCCACATCCAAATGTCTATACATGAACAATTTGAATTACTACACAATCAAATTATTGACAATACCAGATGAAGACTGGCTTCTGTCAAAGTACTGCCATACTTAAGCTTAATTTATAGCTTTGCGTTGAATGTATGTAGAGCCTTCGACATAGCTTACACAAATGACCCACACACACTGTTGCCAGCATCTATTGAGCTTTTGCAGACTTTTGGACGTGTGACAATGTAGGATTAAGTGAATAAGGCCCCAGTCACCCAGGCCTCGGTACCGGTCCGTGACGATCTGGCAACCACCACTCACCAGGGAAAACCATATATTCCCCAACCGGTTGGCAAAACTCTGTGCCGACGCAATGTGCGATTCCATTTCTAGGGGAGGCGCATGTCAGATTTACATGTAAGTTACTGTGTAGGGTTTCGGAGGGGTTTGCGGTTAACTATGACGTAGATTTAATTGAGAAACCCCACTTTACTAGTGTACATGTTTTAAAGAAGAAAAACCAAAACCAAAACCCAGCAGCCAAGCTCAGGGAAATCAGTGTGTGTGCACTGTCCACTTATAACCTGAAGAACTAATGTGTTCTCTGTAATAAAAAACCATAAGGACAGTGGTGGAGTGTAGGGTGAACAATATCTGGTATTGATCAGATGTTTTCTGATATTTAGTTCTGTTAATCTAACTATTATTATATCAGTTTTTCACTTTTCTGATTAAAATAAAAAAAATCCTAGTGATATTCACATATTTCTTAAAATGTTATATTTAATTTTTTATTTATTCAGCTCTTCTTTTATTTTGTATTTAATTAAGCTCCTTTTCTGTTATTTTTTTTTCTGACATTGTACTTATTTTATTGAGCTAGGTCATTTTTCATGTTTTGGCTGCTGTAGCACAGTGATTTCCCAACTTTTGTGATAAAGTATATCATATCTTCCCTTATTATAGAATTTGGACAACAAACCTGTCTTATCATTTATTTATTTATTATAATACTCCTTAAAATATGTGTGAAATCACATCCATTTTAAGGATAAGGAAAAGCAACACCACTGAACCCATAAAATAACTTTAAGAAAGTGAAGAAAACTTGTTATTCAGTCTCAAAAAGAAAAAAAAAAACATAAAGCCCTTGTGATTTTTACTGAGTTCTCATCTTTAGAAACATCAGCCTGTCCTGAAGAAGCTTCCTTATCAAGTGACATTCTCTCTGATATCTCTGTCTCCTCTTGTGCTTCTGCCAGTGATGCCCAGACAAGATGGCAAGGTTGCCATAGTGACAGGAGGAGGCAGGGGAATCGGTTATGAAGTAGCTCGCCACTTGGTCAGACTCGGGGCGCATGTTATCATAGGTACTGTATCAAGCACGTCAACACTGATCTGCAAACAGCACAAACACACGTACGATTTCCCTGAAGGCTGGCTTGTTTACATACATAAACATAAACTGCACAAATTAAATCTTAGCTATAAGACATGGGGCATAATACTGGAGAAAATGAGAGAAAAATTTATGTTTCAAAGGATGAGATTAACCTCAGTGGTAGTGAGTAGTCAAACTGTAGGCTCGCTCAATTTCCTGACTCTCACACTCTTTTAAAAATTCTGCTCTCTTTCTCTATTGGTCCTTGATTTTCTTCATTTTGAAAAGTCTTTTCTCCTTTGCACTGCATGAACTTTCAGGCCTGAAACTGGTCATGTCAAGTTTTATCTGCTTCAGCTTTCCAGTGAAATTAATATCTCAATCTCTATTATAATGCAGTAACAACACACAATGCAAAACACAAATCTGTGTTAATATCTGCCAAAACATGCACTGATATCACATTAAAGGTGGTTCCTTTGGTAAGTGAAGAAACTGTCATTGTTTTTACTTTACATATCTCACAATTATGACTTTAAAAAGTACACAGTGTGTAAGCTGTATACCTGTGTGCAACAGCAAACTTGATAAATCAGTCTGCAGATTGAAAAGTGGTTGCACAATAACCTTGTCCCATCACACATGATGGTGAGAATGCCTCAATCACTGCTAAACAGACTTCAATTAGTTTTTAAATTGCTGTGCAGCAGAAACGCAGGGTGATCTGAGAAGATGGGTTGGTGTGTCTAGAGCAGTGGTTCCCAAATTGTGCACAGCAATACTGTTTGTTGGATGGATGTAAAGTGGAAGGAAGGTATATGCTAATGGATGGATGAAACACATACTAGGTCCAGCTGCTGCAAATGAGCTGTCAAAGTGTCTTCACCTTACAATGCAATCAAAAGAAGAACTGATGACAGATATGAGTACATAAGTGCTTTGAAACTTTGGTTTGCCCTTTGGTTGTACTTTGGGCAAAAAACAACGTTTGGAAATGACTGGTGTGAAGGAGGAAATGTTGCCAGCGTTTTTGGTTGAATACCAGGACTTCCCAGTAAGTTGTAAGAATATGTAACTGTTATTTGAACCCAGATATCAGTTCGAAGTTGGTAGTTCTCAGTCTAGTGAATGTATTCACCCAAATAACACCAGGTGAAACTTTGCTAAACGTTTGGATTGAAAACATAAGGACAGACAGAAGGTCAGTGTTTTCTCTATACCATCATCCCAAAGCACCAGGATGATAACTCCAGTGCAGCTGAATGATGAGGTGTCTGTGATATTGGTTGGGTGTCTTCTTATGATCACATAAAATTGATTATAGACTGATCAAAGCCACAGCTGTATAATACCAAAGGCATCCCCCGTTTGTCTACTTAAAAGCCTACTGTTGTCAAAAACCCTCTTGACACCTCATTGATCCATGCTAAGGGTTGGAATAGCTTCACAACAGTTTGTTTTCATCATTAGACAATATGTGTGATTCTTCACTGTGAGGAGATTTAAAGACTTTTGGAGCTTCACTGGGATTAAAGGGCTGTTATCAAATTGGGTGTTAAAATGCAAATTCAAGGATTATGACAGGCTTTTTTGCATAAACAAGGTCTGCTATTGTTCCATTATTCATTTAGCTATATTTACTGTGGGAAGATAAATGCAGTAGAACCAAATGTTAAAAATTAATATCTATGTATATCTATCTATTAATATCTATGTGAAAACTTTTAATTCAGTTCAATTCAATTTTATTTATATAGCGCCAAATCACAACAAAAGTCTTTATATTGTAAGGTAAAGACCCTACAATAATACATTTATTGTGCCATATCTGAATGTTTAGCCATGGCAAAATATGCAAGAGAATTTAATTCCAAGCAGTTTGTTTAACTGAATATAGTTAAAATAATCCTAATTTTAAAGTGGCTACCATCAAAAGTTTGAAAAAAAAAAAAAAGCAGATAAAGACTGTTAGATTATAGAAATTTAGATGGAGTATGCATCTGTACTGTATAACAGCGTACTGTATTTAAGTGATCAACTCCAGTTCACCATACATTTTTCTATTGTGTGGTACATCTCTTTTTCCATTTGATGTGCCATGTATCACTCTTGTTCTGTATGCTTAGAACCACTTGCTTGAGTATGTTGATTACTACACTAATAATGTGTTCTTATGTGATGTTTTGCACCTCAAGACTTCATTTGTCATTAACGTCCAGCTCCTTTACACACTTAAGCATTTCCAGCTGTTCTGTAGGACTCCTTTTGTCTAAGAAACAAATGATTTCTGGGAGCATAACATTTTTTATCTGTGCTTCTTGTTGTTGATTATGGCTATGTTCACATGGTAAAAAAAAATTTAAATGGGGGTTTTCCGCTTTTGTTTACTGTCCACATGAGCACTGTTTTGAAAAATTTCTCTGTTCACATGAAAACAAAAATGTCAAGCCATTTCAGGAGCATGCAAAAGCAACAGGTGTTGACGTAACCCAAGCTGTATAGAAATATCAAAGCTAATCAGAAGCTTAAGCAAACAATAACACGTCTTCATCTTTGACATCGTCTGATGTCAAGAAAGGAGATAAATGTGCACATTTGATGTTGCAAGACAAAATCTTCGTTTTCCTCATCCACATGTAATCACATGAGTTTCTGAAAATCCATGAGTTCTTCAAAAGCTGTGTTTTCAGTGCCCTAGAATTTATGTTTGTGTGGACAAAAGCCCAAACATATAGTGGACAGGGCCTATATGCATTGGTGTTTTCTGAAATTTTTAGACTGTTAGAGAAAGTCTTGCAGTAAGTATTCTGGATATTTGCTTCCAAGGAACCAGACTTCATTGTAGTCTTGAGCAGTAAGTTCTCCAGTCTTTCTGGCAGCTAACTCAAGGGATGAAACAGTGTTGTGTCTACACAAGCACAAGCAATTTTAAATTGTATATTTAGGTATTTTGTTACTAGCAGCCTGTTGCAGAAACCCATTGTTCCCATTTTTTTTTTTGTTGAATCCATGAAAAATGCCAAATATAACAGTTTGACATGCATAAAATCGTATTTTTGCACCAACAAGGTGATTCCCAAAGAACAGTTAGCTAAAAACTTGACATATCTTGACATGTTGTTCAGCGTGTCCTTAAAAAATTTTGAGTAAAGTGTACAAGTTTAGGACAAATGAAAAAATGGCCAGCCTAAAAAAGTATCTGCAGCAGATGAACAGTAGCTAAAAGTAATGTCCTTAAGAAATGATAAAGAATCCAGTAAAGACCTGACACAGGACCTGAAATATGCATCTGGCCCTTCAGTTGATCCATCTACTGTTTGCTGAAGCCTCATCAGAAATGGTTTTAGTGTAAGGGTGGCTGTCAAGAAGCCATTCTTAAAGAAGGGAAACGGGGAGAAAAGGCTGAGGTATGCCAAATTGCACAAGAACTGGACTGAAAATCAATGGGTCTTATTGAGTGAGGATTCCAAATTTGAAATTTTTGGTTCAAATCATCATCAATAGTAATTCAGCCAGTGATGTTGGGGATCTTGTTAAAATTTATGTAATTATGAATGCAGAAAAGAACCGTCAGATTTTGATCCACCGTGCAGTACCATCTGGAAAGTGTCAGAAAGGCAGCATTTTCATTTTTCAGCACAGCAATGATCCCAAAACACACTGCCAATGCAGTAAAAGCATACCTGGATAGAAAAAGACATAATAGAACACTAAAAATTCTGTTTTTGCCTTTCATACTATATTTCCCTGTATGTTTGCACATCTCAATAAACCACTGAACCTGTTTCCCATTTTCTTAGCAAAGCGTAAAGAAATTAGGGGTGGCTCAAGACTTTTGCACAGTACTGCAGTTATGTTGCTAGCTTTGCTAAAACAGTAATTACAATTATTATTATTATTATTACATGTTACAAGATGAGCTGTTATATTGTGGCGCAGCTGAATAAAATAAAATCAGTGTTCCAACTGCTGAAGGCGGAAACATGCATCTCTAAGATGTAAGCAAGCATTGGGGTTTCTTTCTCTTGTCTAATGACATCAAATAAACCGACTGGGCCCAACTGGGAAATTTTAGACTTATCGGTACTCAGGGACCCTATGACACCATAACACTCCAATTTGTGCACAGCTATAAATATTAAATATTCATGGCTGTTATGTTACTAGAGTGACATTCATGCACAAATCTGATTTAAAAACAAAATGGCAAAACCAAATCAACAATCATTCATCTGTGGTACAGCTGATGTTTTCCTGTGTTGGAGACAGTTTAATGGACACAGAAAACAATTACATGATGCCCAAAGGTTGTTTACACTTGAGAAGATGATCAGTTAAATAGGATGCCATCCTAAGAGGATCAAGTTTGAACATTTTGTCTCTATATTTTGTCTGCAGTTACTGGGTTTGATTTCAACTCACTTTTCAAAAACTGGTCATATATCATGAAATTATTTGGTTAAATAGGTCCATTTTTTAAATATATTTAAATACCTATATTAGCTGCAGAAGCTAAACACATTTGAGATGCAGTGCACAGAACAGCAAAATCTTTTTCATGAGACTGACTTCCAGGGTGAGACTACATTTTCTATTCCATCCACGAGTTTTAAAACTTTAAAGAAAACTCTGCTTTATTCATTCAGAGTATATACCGCAAAGTCAATGTCAAGGTATCCTTGGAGACGGTTCGAGCAGAACATAAATTAGATCTGAGCACCATGTGTGTGGGATTACACCCAAAATCAATCATACAAGAACTTGGTTAAGTGTCTGTTGCAGTCCCAGACAATCCGATGTGTACTGAAGCTGATCCCACAGCTGATGACTCTGAGTGTGTCTTCATTTCAAATATGCCAACTTTTTGAGATAATTCATGAAGTGAGAGTGTTTATGGTAAAGTGGATCCCTCTCTGGTAATGGAGTGGATGCATATTTCAGGTGGAGTGGTAGCATAGTATCTGTGTGAGGACAGTTAATGGTTTGAGCCTTTGAACTGTCAAACACCAGAGTTGGATATTAACGAGCGTGCACTTGTGCTTAAAATACATTTCAGTAGGTTTTGGATTAAAATGATGCGGTCCAGAGCATTTTTAAGATAATGAAATTTAAATTAATCTTTGCCATGGACTAAAGACTTTGCTTCTTGGAAAGATTTAAAAAATTTTTTTTTATAGATGGAGGAGGGGGTTAAAACAGATGACTTGAATTAAATAGTGAATAGAATAACTGAATAATATATGGCTTAAAGCAGGCTGAAGGTTTTGATACCACTGAGCTCATATGTGGCACATTTGCAGGTTAAACAAATAAAATATTTTGTTCTGTCTCCCACTAGTATGCTCATTCCCAACTACATATTTTATCTTTTGACTCTACTAGAGTAACCTTGCTTGAACTGCAGCTCAGAATAACACTTTCATACCAGGATTGGATGCAGCCCCTCACTTCATCTTCCATCTTAAACAAGCCATTTTACCATCTCTCACTTTAGGGACACCTGCCTTTCTTTTTAAGCCAAAAATCCCTTTCTGATTGGCTGTACCTTGCAAACAGAAAGTTTGAATAGCAGATGGGTGGGGCTGCTGGACTCACACCCAGAGCTGTCTGCCTGAGATGACCGTATTAAGGTCTACCTCTCTGTGTCATCATACGTCCAAGAGCAGAAAAAAAAATGGAAAACTTGGAACCTGAGCATTTAAAGCAGCATAAAGCCTGAGCTTTTGGCTGACGGGCCTTTTTAGCTTGTGGTGTGATGAGGTGTCCATGCATCATCCCCAATTCATAAAAATCATTACTTCTCCTACAGTATTGGTTAGAATTTCATAAAACTTGCACACAATGATCATCAAATGGGTCTTCAGCCAAACTATGCTTAAGGTCAAGGTCACATTTGTCATTTTTACAGGCAGTAACCTGTGAACTGTGATGGATCATGAGTCGGATGATCTACTATTTAATTGGCATTCTGGTTTGCGCATATGTTGACCTAATAATACAAATTTTTTGCCATGTATAAAGTGAGCACCAAGCAACCGGTGTTGGGGTCATTACTCAAAGTAATTTATTACACATTACTCGTTACCTTTCTTAAAAGTAATGTGGTACGTTACCAAATTACTCGCCGGAGAAAGTAATTCCTTAAATCCCTATCCTAATAAGGACACACAAAGCTGACAACAAAAAGCAAAGATGAAAACCAGCCTCAAGAGACTTCAAAGCGATCACCATGATGATTCTACTTTAGAAACATGAACAGGTAGAAACGGAGGCTACAAGCCTGACTGCTCATCACTGCCTTTGTTACCTGTTGAAGTTCAGGGTCTGGCTGCTGGGCTGGGGTCTGCATTCACTCATCTTTATCATCACTCTGGGTTTTTCGTTAGCTTTGTGTTAGCATGCTGTCTGTGCAGATGGCTGCAAACAGCCAAAGTTCTGTTAGTAGTATAATGCCGTTGCTTCTGTCCTGGATGCATTTTGCACTTTACCATCATGCTCTTGTCCTTTTGTGCAATAAAAATAAAAGTAATGTCCATATTCCCACCGTAGACCACTCCACAATTTTTCTCCTCCGGCATACGAACTGAAATCCTCTGATTGTTGTTGTTGAACTGAGAAACGTTTCGTCACCTCTGGTGACTTCTTCAGTGTCCAGTATGGAGACTGCGTCCAGATGAACAGTTTAAGCTTTTTGGGACTGCTAGAGAATGTATGGAGACATAGTTGCCGACCACTCCCACATCTTTTAGACTTGCACAGATTCAGCCCTTTTGGGACGTAGTCATTCAAGCACTAGAGACTATTTGCAACTATAAATTTAAAAAAGATCCCCAGATGATGTACCAAGGACTGACACCTGTGGAAATAATTAAAAAAGAAGATATCTACCTTTTAAAAGTCTTAACTCTGGCATGTAAGAAGGAAATTAAAAGGAAATGGTTAAAAAGTGAACACTAAACCAACGAACAGGCATTGTTGCATTATATCATCCATCTCCGATCCCATCCGTCCGCATCACTGCAGCCGCAGCCCCGATCCGTCTGTCAATCTCCCGCTCCCCTCTCCCCTCACTCGTGAACAAGACCCCGAGATACTTGAACTCCTCTACTTGGGGCAGCGACTCGTCCTTGACTTGGAATGCCTTCTCCAAATCCACAAAACACGTGTAGACTGGTTGGGCAAACTCCCACGCACCCTCGAACATCCTCGAGAGGATAAAGAGCTGGTCCAGTGTTCCACGACCGGGATGAAAA
>VUQS01075580.1:0-14933 GCA_015108495.1 Heterochromis multidens
TCTAAATTTGGCGGGTCGAGTTGATGCCAAAGAGCTCAATTTTGGTTTCATCTGACCACAGGACTTTCTCCCAAGCCTTCTCTGAATCATTTAGATGTTCACTGGCAAACTTAAGACAGGGCTGTACATGTGCCGTCTTGAACAGGGGGACCTTGTGAGCACTGCAAGATTTCAATCTATTACAGCGTAGTGTGTTACCAATGGTGTTCTTGGTGACTGTGGTCCTAACTGCCTTCAGATCATCAACAAGGCCTCAACAAGGCATTTTCTCCCAGAGAACTGCTGCTCACTGGATATTTTCTCTTTTTCGGACCATTGTCATTAATCCTTAGAGATGGTTGTGTGTGAAAATCCCAGAAGATCAGCAGTTTCTGAAACACTCAGACTAGTTCGTCTGGCACCAACAACCATATCACATTCAAAGTCACTTAAATCATGTTTCTCAGTTAAATCATGATGCTCAGTTTGAACTTCAGCAAGTTGTCTTGGCCATGTCTACATGCCTAAATGCATTGTGCTGCTGCCATGTGATTGGCTGATTTTTGTGTTGTGATATGTATTGTGTGTTGTGTTGTGACATTTGTGTTAACAAGCTTTCTCCCTTCACCCCCAACCGGTCGCGGCGGATGGCTGCCCCTCCCTGAGCCTGGTTCCGCCGGAGGTTTCTTCCTGTTAAAAGGGAGTTTTTCCTTCCCACTGTTGCCAAGTGCTTGCTCATAGGGGGTCGTTTGATTGTTGGGGTTTCTCTGTATTATTGTTGGGTCTTTACCCTACAATATAAAGCGCCTTGAGGCGACTTTTGTTGTGATTTGGAGCTATATAAATAAAATTGAATTGAATTGAAATTGAATTGAATTGAAAGCAGTTGACCAGGTGTACCTAACAAAGTGGCTGTGAGTGTAAATGAAAAAAAAAAAACAAACAAGTTAGGAAGGAAAGCTGTAAAAGGAATCACAAGGTTTCATTGAGGACTAAAGGGGTCATTCTCCATCTGTTCACCATATGGCTTCTGTCACTCTTTCTCACCTCAATCACCTGATTCCTATTTCCACTGACACTTTTGTTCAATGTGAAATCTCGTGCACCATTTTGTAAGGCTTCCATCCTGAGTAATTTCCTTTGGGATAAACTTTTTTTATTATGTTGGAGTGTCAGAAGTTTTAGACAAGCAACTCTTCCATATTAAAAAGTTATGGCATACGTTGGATCAGTTGCTAGATGTGCAACACACACAATTGTTTCAATTTTTAAAAATGCTTTGCTTCCTTTTACTGATCAAACCCCCATCTTCTAGCATTTTCTCGTCATCTGGCCATCTCCACTCAGTTAAAACACCTGTTCCCATTTTCCCATCAGCTTGCCCATATTTAAACCAGCTTTCTTTCTCCTGTTCTCTGCCAGTCAGTACACATTTACATGCACAAAATATTAATTTTCTTTCTCTTGTTCTGAATAACTAAAATTTCTTATTAGGATATTTACATGTCTGATGTAAATGCATAATTACTCTCTCTTTTAGTCCTTCAACCATCTTCCTGGAAAAGTTGCCCCTGTGATATTTGTGTTTATCCCTAAAAGTTGATGATATCAAAGCTTAACAGGTATGTCTGACTTGAAATGTCAGCTTGTCTTGTGGGTGTGTGCCTCTACCCCAACCTGACCCCAACCTGACCCAAACCTGACTCTTTCACCTGTTTGACAGTCATGCCCCTTTGGGTTTGTTGCCTAGAGTTTAATCTATGTTTATGATTACATGTGGACATTTTGTTCTAGTGTTCAACACATTCTAATCTCATTTTTACCATTAATGTGAGATTTATATATCCTCTAAGCACTTTAAGGCTTGTTTTTCTTCCAAGAACTAGTAACATCAAATTATATTTGTGACAGAAACATAACTTTAGTACAAAATACATGTTAACATTTGTACAATCATTACAATAGTTACAAAGGTAACTTCTGCTCAAGAAATATTGTGTGGGTGGTGAAAGTTTTACGAAACAACAGTAAGGCTGCAGTGTGTGAGATACATGCAGGTCATGAAGTAAACTCTACATAACAACAGCAATTAGTTTATTTTTCCATTCGTCCATCTTTCACATCATAGATTTGATTTGGTCAGGACAGGAATATCCAGAAGAACAAAAATGGAGACAAAACAAAGTGTTAAAATAAAATGAATAAATAAAAGATAATATAATAAACACAAATCTTAACCTTGTTTAAAGAATACAACAAATACAAATTCACTGAGAAAGAAAAACCCATCTGACACACAGTTCTGTGAGTTCTCAGGCTCAACAAGACCCTACTACACAAAGGATAGGGTAGGCAACAGTTTACATTTAAATCTCTAAGACAGCAAACTTCATGCTGAAGTGCCCTTAGGCAAATCTCAGCAAAATTCTCTGTCCCTTACTGTAGTTGCTAAGTCCTAGCCTTTGGCCTCTATTCTCTCACAGACATCATGCTACATGTACTTGCAAAATATCAAAAACATCCATTTCTGACAAACTCAGCTTTGCTCTGAAAGGGTTAAATTAAACCAACATGCACATAGATACTCCCAGAAATTACAGGATGATGGATTGTGTGATGTTGTGAAACAATGCCTCACTTTTAGATTAATTATCAAAAACATGCATGGTGAGGGAACCAGCCTACGTGCTTTATTCAAGATTCATCAAGCTCTAATTGACAAACCCCATGTAAAAATTAATCAAAATATAATTAAAACTTTCATCTTGGAAGGTTTTCTGTGGTGCAATCTATCAGTGACACAGCACCATCTATGGATCAGGGTGATTGCTCAGTCTGCAAAGCCTCCAGCAGGGATTCAATCCTGTTGTAACTTGCTCAGCTTTCTCATATCCTAAAATCATCATTTCACAGTTTGAGTTTGGCTTTACTTTAAGTTATGCATTGATCATTCAGAGGGAGCTCCCTGTACTGAAAATGCATCACCAAAAATAAAGGCAGCAGCAGTGTAATCAGGATTATGTTTAACAATGTTTCCCAAATGATGTGACAGGCATAGTGTGAAAAACCCAAATCTCCTGCGAGTTTATGGCCAGACGTCTGCAATTGACTTAAATTGAATCAAGCCGATGTGATGTGTTGTTCAAACTTCTCCAGCCTGACAATGCACGCTTCTTGGATGATAAATAGAGCTGCTAAAACATCTAATTTGTGAGGCTGCTGGCTCCGCAATTGAAAAGCAATCAATACACCCATTAGCTCCACTGCCATTACTTTCCAAACATGTGAGCACTCTCCAAACGCCCTCAGAGCACAAAGTCATTGAGGCAAATATTTGTAGACAACCATCTTCTTCCATACACCAACATCTGGCTGCAGGCGACTTGCAAAAAGCATCCAGACATCCTGACATCCAAGGTATATGAGATTTTTTCTTTCTGTAATGCTGTAAACCTCCCATACATTTTCTTCAATAATTACAAAATGTTGCAAGTTAATTCCCCAGGAATATGATTACCTGTGATTCAGTAAATGAATGATTGAAACCATTCTCATGTCTGATTGATAAATGCACAGTTCCTTCCAGAAGCCTGTACTACGAAGCAGGGTTTGGGGTTATCCAGGTAACTTCAGATTTAACCTTGAGTTTACAGGATTAGGAAGGCGATTCACTTTGCACCGAGGTACATCACTATTGCAACTTTTGCTGCAGACCTAACCTGCTGCAGAACAGAGGTCAACAGGTATGAAAATACATCCTATTGACCAATCAGTTATCTGTAAAATAGTGTCACCATTCCTGGAAGATCTCTTGGACCTCTGTGTGGATAGAAGGAGGCTCTAAAGTTTTTTAATAGCCAGAAAAAACGAAGATATGCTGGGTATGTTGAACTTGCTTTGTAGCACAGGGCTCAGGTGATGTTCCTGAGGGCTGTTCTTCCTGAGTTCCTGCCACCTGCACACCTGCTAATCAGTCCCTTATTAACCCCCCTGTAGTATATATCCAGCCCCCTTTTGGCAGATTACCTTTGCTGCTGTCTAAATCTCAAGCCATTTTCCCCCCATATGTCTCATAACATGAACTCATATTTCATGGATTCAAATTTCAAAGTCAGCAGAACTTTGAATGAATGTATTTCAATAGAATATTTTATACCTGCAGGACATATTTTGTCCAGACTCCTCAGCAGCTACGACCCACCCTGGCAACCAGCAAAACAGAACTTTAAAAGAAGTGGCAACGACTGTATTTTAACTCAAACCATCATATTTGTCTAAATCTAATCAAGTCGGTTTTGTATTCTAAACTCAACCAAATAGTTTTTATCCTCACTTTAACAAAGTCAGTCATTTTTCATGCCCAGAAAGACAAATCATTAGATTAGAGGTCATGACTGTTTCACAAACTACCATGAGACTTAAATACCTGCTGATTGGTGTGTCTCAGTTTTTAGTCCTGCTCCCTGTGCTCAGTCATGACATTGCCCTTAGAAAGGCCATGTTAAAGTGGAATTAATTCCTGTGTTGGCAAATTGTTATTGTATAATTTTTATTAAAAAAAAATACTCAGTGAGTCTCCCATTGTGCCCCCATCATTAGAAAAAGATTATTAATCAGGTTGTTTAGGTCTGTCTGGGAGTCCCTCTAATGTAATTAACATCAGTGTTTGTATATTTAAAGTTGGTGCACGACTTGATAAATCTGTGTGAATGCCAGCATCCTAATGGAGTGATTCACTTTAGCCCTGTCTCATTAATGTGCAGGGTAAACATCTAAATAGCTCCACATCTCTGCCCCCCACCTCCTCATCATCTTCCCCCTCCTGTGGCTTGTGCTCACTCATGCCTTTTCACTTCTACAACTTGGTTTTTTATTTTTACTGTTATTTTAATGAGAGTATTGTCCTCATGCCCTCTATAGAAGTGATGTCCTGGGACATTTTTTATGAGTACATTCTCAGTTTTATATGTGTTGCAGTTTTTCTTTTAGCTTAGGCCAAGTGATCTCATTGGTCACCTTGAATATTTGCCCCTCCCACTTGTGTGATGCTGTATAAGGTGACTTAGCAACAGCTGCTGGATCCTGCTCATCAATCATATGTGGCTGATGTGTCTGCTGATGTTTATGCTCTCTCATTTCGGCTGCGTGTCCATAATGCCAAATGTGGCTGCCTGTGCCTTGTTGCTAGAGCACAGAGTGTGCAGAGAATGAAAATAAATCTGGACGGAAAGAAGAAGATGACGCTGCCTGAGGACAGGCACTAATGTTGATGGAGAATCTGTTACACTGATGGTGTCGGTAATGACTGTGGTCATTACGGGACACTGCTCATCTCCATGCGGCTGTGTCCTGACGATATGAATATGTATGGTGGCAGTGGTTTGGGAAGCTCCAAACTAACTGACCCAGTGGGTCTATCCTGTCACCCAAAGGGAAGTTAGATTTTCTATGGAGTCAGTGTTGATCTCCAATCATGAAGTGGCACACCAGCTCTTTGTGAAATATTCCAACTCCCTCATATCCTCCAACTTCAGTAATATAAGCTCTTGTCTTTAAGAAAAATCTTTTCTCCTTGTCGATCATATTTCCTCTCTTTCAACTTCTGTACTTTTTGTCATAGAAATAACCTTAATATAATTGTTTCACATTATATTTTTGTTTAAAACACTCTATGTCACATAGAAAACTAATGATAAAATCAAGCTAAAGGGTTTCTTTTGTTTCTGTTCTGTGAAGGACAAAACATGATCGTTGTCATGGTAGCAGAGTAGTTTTAAAGAAGCTCAAACACAAGCCAGTCTATGAGACTCAACTCAGCAATAAGAACAACACAGGAGAATCCTCCTGGCAAATTCATTACCACACCCAGCCCTCTGCTTTCAGCTGATATCAAAGTCCAGTCCAGGTTCCAGCTAGAAGATGAGCTTCTAGAAAATGTTCTTTGTCCACATTGGGTTCACTTCCCAGATAGATGTGGAGAGAATACCTTCAGACAGGATCCCAGAGACATCCTGAACAGGTGCTAAGCCGTTTTTTGCTGACTTTCAACAGTAGTAGCATCTCCCCTCTAAGCACCTTCCATGTGGCTGATTTCCTCACTGTGTTCCTCAGAGTGACCCAAGCCTGAGAGATTTGCTTATTTCTAAAATCCCATTCTTTTGGGGACGAACCAAACCTTGTATCCATACATGAGGGCTGGAAGGTAATTTAGGTTTTGAGATACATCCACTGTTTATTCAATTCAGAGGAGGGCTGTAGCTGCAGCTGACTTTGAAGTGAGTCACCAGTCTATTACCAGAATTACCAGCTACCATAAAATGCCATTCTTTGGACAGTGGTAGGAAGCTGGAGTACTCGGAGGAAAACCATGAAGAACTCCACGCAGAAAAAACCCATCAGATTTGAACAGAGAACCTTTTACTGTAAGTTGACAGTGCTAACCACTGCTCCAATATGAAATATAGTGCAAATTTAATGTAACTGACATCAAATCAGAAAAAAATTTGATTTAAATTAACACTCCATTCCCTGCTGGTCTGTGAGCATTGGGAGTCAGTTTATCAGTATAGAAACTAGAGGTTCTACTTCTCCACCCTGGTGCCATTAAACGTTCTCAGAAAAAAATGAGCATATCAAGAGCTCTATTTAAAGAGTGGAAAACATGATGGAAATATGTCATTTGTTCTCCCCCTGAATGGAGGGAGTATGTAATCGGTTCTGTTTGTTTGTCTGTCTGTTTGTTAACAGTCTAGCGTCCACAGTTCTCAAGATATCATTTTCAAATTCTGTGTGATGGTTAACTGTGTGATTCTGTGTGATGGATAACTTAAATTTGGTGAAAATCGGGTCAAGGTCAAGGTCACACCAAATGTGAAAGTCAGTAAAAACTTTATATTACCTACAATTTTTTATGGATCGTCTTCAAACTTCACAACAATATAACAGGCCTTGGGGGACATGAGCACCTAGGTTGGCTAAGCATTTGACCTTGACCTTCATTGTTAGCACCCGAGGTCAAAGTTGACCTGGAAAAACAATTTAAAGAAACCATATCGAGTATATCATATGAAAGGGGATGTAGAGAGCTGTACAACACAGTTTTTATTTTTTCAATATGATGCCCTACAACGTCACAATGATGCCGCTGAAGTTAGCATGTTTAATAAAAACAGGCTGATGTCAGCATGTTGTAATAAAAACGTCATAAAACATCAAAGTTTAAGTATAGCCGTTGCCCTTCGGGGGGAGTTGTGCTCTCTGAGTGCTCTTGTTAGTTTCATGTTTTCATTTGAGGAACTATTTAGTACATTTTTAAAGACTCATTGTTTTTATTGGAGAATAAAAAGTTAATGTCAGGGGCAATAAACTGCATGACCTGCAGCTTACAGTGATGGATAATGTTGGTAAACTTTGGATGCATAATTGTTAAATTACTTTTAGGTTTTTAGGTTCAGCTAACCTTGAAACTGTCACTTTCTTGATAATCTTTTGAAAGACTATGTAAACATTTGCAGTAGAGTTGGAGAATTAAAAAGACAAAAAAGACAAACAAATAAAAACCTCAGTTTGGCTTTGAATAGTGCAACACGCCCAGTCCACTACTCTGACACAATGTTAAGTCTTTAATAGAGTAGCTTGTCTTGCAGTGCCTCTACACATCAGCCACATCACAGCTGCTGATAAACCTCTTCCAGCTGCCCACATCAGATCACAGACCACTTCATAAAAAAATGAACAAAGTGATGCTGACTTACGCTGCCTGGAGATTTAGCTTAGTGAAGAGAAGGACTCAGAGGCTCAGTATGTTAATGCCCTCTGTATAGATTACAGTGGGTACTAATTCATGCAGGAAGAGGTAATTTATTTGGGTTTTCACAGAGGTCCCCACTGGGAGATAAATGCTGTCTGTCCGGCCCTCTGCAGAGACCTTTGTGAATTCATGAAGTGGAGGGTAAACAGTTTTTTATGGACTCTGTGGGAAATGCTTTTAACATAAGGAAAGTATTGAACTTTGTTCACCCCGTGGAGAAGCAAAGCATGAATATGATATTTATTTTACTTGGCTGGTCCTATACAATTTGAACAAAAGCTTTTTTTGGATTTACAAGCATCAGAGACTGTTAAAAATGCAGAGGTCAAGGGTCAGACTGCAGCAGGCTGACAACATACTGTGTGTATATAATAAATATACTTGTTATCTCACAGTGACCAGAAATGATTGAGGATTGATTGTAAATGATTGCGAAAATAAGAGCTGAGGAAGCAGATAATATGAACCTTTGTGAGGGGGAATCTGTTCAGAATGAATCCATTTCATTTCTAATCCACACTCTGACAGTGAAGGGTTCATGGGTTCACATGTCAGCTGTCATTTGATGCTGTTCTGTGCTTTTTAGGCTGTGGTACCAAGCAGATACCAAGTAGATATTTAGCTTTATTGTTTTGAGTTTTCAGCATCAAGTTCGCCTCTCACCAGCTGCTTTTCCAGTTGCATTAGACAAAAATAGCAAAAAAATAAATTAAAATGCCAGATGGACTAGTTAGACCAAATGGTGGAGAAAGTTAAGATCAATCATGAGGTTGGTGTTGACCAAACCCTAGCTAAGAGAAAAAATAATTGACTTTGCAGCATAGCTGTGTATTAAAATGCACAGCCGCAGTATGAACAAGACATCATGTAGCAGCCCAGATCTCAACATCATGGAGTCAATATGGATTTATATGGAGAGACAGAAGTCCCCAAAACCATTTTCACCATGAACACTGGACATTTTTGGGAGAATTAGGTCAGGATATTACCTGTAGTTGTTTTTTCTTGCATGTATATCACACAAGAAAATTGTGTGTGCCAAAAGGTTCTTTCTATTGGAGATGTTTTGTGCAACCATAAGTAGTGCAATTGGACATCGTACAGATTTTACTACTGTCCAAACTTTATGGACTGTACTAGGGGCTGGCAGGGTAAATGTCTTATCCCGACTGAGTTGAGCATTTGCACTGTCACGTATAGGTTGTTGTGTAATGATAAAAAGTTCAGGGCTCTTGTGCACATGTGAAAATGACTTAACAGAAACTAAACCCATAGAAGAAATGTGGCAAGTTCTCAAAAGCATTTGCACAACTCGAACACACTGGAGAACTGGTGCAACTCCACTTTATATGAAGCCAAATTATACGGTGCTTAAAAAAAATTATTAGATCACCACTACTGTCAGGTTTATGCCACAGATGCCCTAAATTGACAGTATTGGTACTTACCAAAATATTTTTTTTATGTTTCTTTAATGGTTAATCCACCAGTATATACAAGCTTTTTAATCAAAATAATATTAATATTATTATCCATACACGAATTTACTGTTTTACAAAAAGCAGAAACATTTCTTAAAGCACATTATTGTTTTTTGATTAAGATGCCAAATTCCAGTTATTTACTTGCATTCCAGAAAAGAAACATTTGTTTTAGTGGTTGAATGTTACACTTGATTAATGTTTGACTTTTCAGAGAAGTCCAGTGTGCCGGCTCAAATTTGGGTAAAAAAAAAAATGAATTCAGTTTCTTATTTGAAACTAAAAATTACATTGTTATTTATTAGGTAAACATGTTTTTGTCAGATTTCTAAAATGTTTGTGTTTTCTTATTTTTATGACAGGTGGCCTCATAAATTTGTTGAGCACAGTATATAAAATGACACATGGCATTCTTGGCTAAAAACGATTTCTCTCAGTAAAATTTCCCTTTTGAAAGCTGTAGTGAGGGTTTATCGCACCTCATGATTCTTTTTGTAAGTATAAATAAGCACTTTAATTAAATATGTAGTTAACCATTTAGTATTTATTCCCATTGGGGTTTGGGGACTAGAGATAGCTTTTAAAGAGACAGACTCTGAAGTGAAATGATTTTCAGTCTATGGTATCTATAAAGCTCTAAAAATGGCCTCAAGATTACTGCTTAATGTAAACTAATAATATGGTATTAATATGATCTGATACCTTCTCCCAAATTCTTAATTTGAAGACAGTGAAATAAGATAACTTTTCAAGCTTTTTACAGATATTTGATGCTCAAAGTTGCTGCAGTACAATAAACACACATCAGCAGCATTTCAAACCTTATTGCTTTTGCTTGAGGTTGGACTGCATGCTTGTCTTTAAGCTGGTTGTTGCTGCAAACTAACATGAAAGCTGTGTGATCGCCATACAGCCATGTGAGCCATTTTATTTGGTTAAGTGCTGAAAATGGAAATGAGAAATATCCGTTCTGACTGCTCAGGATGCAAACAGCACATTAAAACAACAGCATCGCTCCCTGCTGACTTGTTTTAGACTTTTCTTAGTTGGATTGTGCAGAGAGAATAAGGAAATCAGTCTGCAATAAACAGGCTCATTATGGGCAGAGTAGAAGTTTATTTATGGATTTGGATTACCGGCCCCTTGCTAAGCCGTTGATACTTTAATTAGCTTCATCAGTCATTGTGATAATACCGAATTTGTCGCTTTCTTATTGTTCCCCTGCAAGTTGGAAGGTTGTTGCTTTGCTTGTGTGACCTGTTTTTCTACAACACATGCTGAAGGAGTTCATCCTCCCAGACCTGTTCTTGGCTGTTGTTGCGACAAATAGCCATCATTCTCCTCTGCCACCCTTATTTGACAAATGCATAGTCTGGTCACTAAAGAGAAGCGAGAGCAAAAATAAAGCTTTATCTGTGGTATTACCAGGGGAGGGCAGTAATCTGGTCTTACCCAGGCCAACTGGAACGTCTTATTTCCTCAAAATATCCAAGTATTTTTCAGAGGTAGCTTGATTTGTTTCCAGTTGAAGAACATTTCCAATTTATGTTGCCCCAGGTTTATTACCAGACATTTCTGAGCAGTGTTAGTATTACCAGGGGAAGTCAGCAATTAGATTTTTCCAAATAAACACCACCCCATATCAGTCAGTTATCCAGATGGAAAAATAATATTTGTGGGAACTCTGGGTAATCCAAGAACCCATGAAACCACTTCACCCAGAATAAAATGCAAAGATCCAAACTCACTCAGCATTCTCAACAAAGTAATACTTATCACAACTGTCTCAACTTCAGTACAACTTTAAAGTTGGTATATGGTAATATATAATTACTTTGGTACTCCTTTTTTTGTGTGCTTTTTATCGTTTTACCCACTGAATCTTGTTTCTGCTGTAGCAGACTTACTTTGTCCTCAGGGACCAATAAAGTCTCATCCAATCGATGCAGCTCTACCCTGCCACCAGTTATATGACTGTTACCATCCAGATGTTGCTTATAGTGAGTTAGTAATTGTCTGCAAAACCAGATGTTCATCTGGGTAAGACTGAAATCACATGATGCTAATGAAACATCATTTTATTTATTGTTTAATGAAATGAGTAAAGATATAATCAAATAGAAAAGCTATAAAGTCTCAAACAGAATCAGATTTCAAGGCAGACAGTACATTTTGTTCTCTAAGCTGACAATGCTTTCTCTTCTTCATGCCAACATGCAGTATTTTATCACTTTTGTGACCCCCATAACTCATTTCTATTGATCAGAGTTTCCCATAAAAAAAAAAAAATTAATATCAAGCTGGAAAGCCTGTGAAACATTTAGATCGTCCTGCGTGCTTTTTCTTTATTTCAGGAAGGCTAGCAGCAGCTGCGCTGTTAGTATACAGAGGCATGCTTCTCTAAAGATATTGAACACTGTGGATGAAAATTCTCCAACAACATCTGTCTCATACATAGTGTATCAATACTTTTTGACTTCACACATAGTCTAAAACACTTGAAATAAATCTATGTTACATGTTTGAGCAATAATAATGATAATAAAAATAATAACTATAATTATTATTATAATTATTATGGACATCATAACATCCCTCATTACTCTGTTAGTACAATTAACTGTATAGCAACCCATATTATTTGTCAAATAATTGCTAAAATACTCCAAAAGACATAAACACTGTTGGTCCAGCTCAGTGACTCCAATTAGCTGAGGTGAGGACTAAAAGCAGCTACCTCCTGTCAGTCAAAGCAGCTGGACAATATGTAACTTTATGACTTACAATTTTAACAGGTGGGTCATCATTTAAAAAATATATATATTACAAAAGTTACCACCTGTTCAGTTGTTACTAAGAGGGCACTTGGTCGTAGAGACCAAAAACCCTTCTGTAAGGATGTTTACTTTTGCTGTAAAGTTGGACATTTTAACATGGAAGTCTAAAAAATTGTGTCTTTTGCCCTGTCTTCCTCCCCTTACCTCCAACCAGTCACAGCAGATGTCTGCCCCTCCCTGCGCCTGATTCTGCTGGAGGTTTCTTCCTGTTAAAAGGGAGTTTTTCCTTCCCACTGTCACCGAGTGCTTGCTCATAGGGGGTTGTCTGATTGTTGGGGTTTTTCTGTATTATTGTAGGGTCTTTACCTTACAATATAAAGCGCCTTGAGGTGACTGTTGTTGTGATTTGGCGCTATATAAATAAAATTTAATTGAATTGAATTATGGGGACTGACTCACTGCTGGAGCCTCAAGTGGATATTAGAGGAACTGCAGTTTTTTGGCACTTCTGTGTCGGCTTAATTTTTCAGCCCCAGATGTTGCTGCCTCTTGCTGAAGTGTTCAGGGTAATGAAGGAACATAGTTTTAGGGTGTTAGAATAACTATGGAACTGGTGGCAAGAATAAAATATCAGACTTTAGACAGACAGACACACACACACAAAAACTTGTTAGTCAGATCTCCCCCTCCCTTGACAAAATATTAGATAAGATGTTGTCTTTACAAGCTACACATTAGGTATTTTTAACAAATCAGAGCATTATAAAAGCTCTTTAAAGGCATCAAAGATTTTTGCATTATTAATAATTTATATGCTTTGTACTACAGCAGCTTGATCAGGATTTACTGCAGCTACAGATATTAAATAAGAGCAGGCTATCGACAACAGATGATTCAGCATCTCCCTGAAACTCATAAACATAAATTTACCAATGATGGCTCCCTGGAGGAAGACACACTACAACTCATAAAATGGCTACTAAGGTCAAGAGCGCTCATAAATGACAAAAAAGTGGACATCAACTGAGACATGTTCCCAAAGGCAAGGCTTTGACTCAGCTAAGAAAGTGAGCATGCTTGAAAAAGCATACATTATCAGTAGTAAGAAAGCAATAAAAAGAGCAGTTTGTTTATTTATACATGTTAAAGGCCAAAATTAATTTTAAAATGTTTTTTTTTTTCACCAATAGACCAGTTTGTACTAAATCTGGTGTTTACATAAATGGCAGTTCCTACTTCCTAATATACAGTTTGTCTCCTACTTCAAGAGGTTCATAAGCCATTACTGCATCTCTTAAAAATATAAATCAGGTAAGGTTTTTGCTTTTTAATCTTTGGTTCTCCTGGTATTGGTTATGTTTCTGAATGTTGTTTCTTTTAAATTTCTAGTGATGTTTTAGAGTTTGAAGTTTTTGATTTTTGCATTAAGTTTTCAGTTCCACCTTTGTGTTTATTATTCTTGTGATTTATTTCAGTTTTGTGATATTATTACATTTGGGATTCTGGCCTGTTTTCATTATTCTTTCCTACCAGTGTTGCTCTGTATCATGTTTATTGTGAGTTTTCTTGTTCTGTGTTTGGTGGGTGTCTTTTGAGTTTTTTTTCTGTTTTACATTGATAGAGGAAGTCAGGAGTGGCAGAGAAGTGTGTGAGGGTGGTGCAGGATGTATGAGGACAGTGAGACAGTGGTGAGGTGTGCAGTAGGAGCAAAAGATGGGTTCAAGATGGGGGTGGGATTACATCAGGGATTGGCTCTGAGCGCCTTCTTGGTGATGGACAGGCTGACAGATGATGAGGTCAAGCAGTAATCTTTGTAAATTATGATGTTCACAGATGACATTCTAATCTGTAGAGGTGGAAGAGAGTCTGGAGAGGTGGAGGTATGCTCTGGAGAGAAGAGGCATGAAAGTCAGTAGAAGCAAAATAGAATAAATATGTGTGAATGAGAGGGAGACAGGTGGAAAGGTGAAGATGCAAGGAGTAGAGATAGTGAAGGTGGATGAGTTTAAATACCTGGGGTCAGCCATCCAAAGTAAAGGACAATGTTCCAGAGAGGTGAAGAAAAGAGTGCAGACAGGGTGATTTGTAACAGAAGGATAACAACAATAGAATAGAATAGAATAGAATAGAATAGAATAGCCCTTTATTGTCATTGTACAAGTACAACGAAATTGTGGGTGCTCTACCCAACTACTGTACAGAAATAACAACAAAAGAATAAATAACAAGACAACAGAATAAATAAACAAGACAAGAGAAATATATACAAAGTAAGAGAAATATACTGTATATACAAGATAAGAGAATAAATACAAGGTAAGAGAATGTCTGTGTAGGTTCTCAGTCATCCAGGACATGGTAGTCTAAGGGTTTGAAAGAAGGCAACTGGACTTCTTTAAGTTGTTTGAAGACGTTTCGCCTTTCACCAAAAGGCTTCTTCAGTTCTAAAACCAAAAGGTGGAGAGTCCCAGGTATTTAAACCCCTAGTGGGGGCTGTCTCTCGGGAGGTGGTCATTAACCCACTATTGATCATGTGAGTCCTTTGATCATGTGAGTGATTAACCCACTATTGATCATGTGAGTCCATTGATCATGTGAGTGATTAACCCACTATTGATCATGTGAGTCCATTGATCATGTGAGTGATTAACCCACTATTGATCATGTGAGTCATCACATGAGCCCAGGTGTGAAAAAAGGCGTGGGTCATTATCTCCACAGGTTTTGGGTGAAACCACTGTGAAACCACTTTGGCCCAAAGGGGCAAAGTCTCAAGCTGCCCGGAGGGCAGTGGGTCAAACAGGTGGTGGGCAGGGTGCGAGGGGTCACCTGTGATGGCCCTGGTTTTCCTGAGACAGGAGGAGCTGGCGATGGCCTCAAGGGCTG
>VUQS01075581.1:0-12520 GCA_015108495.1 Heterochromis multidens
AAATAAATGCATACTGTAACAGACAGACCTTGGACAGGCAGGTTGCCGGCATGAGTGTGATTTTATTGTCATGAGCAGCTGTTACAGTTGTCATTGTCTTTACGCGGCTTTTCAGCCGCGGCTCCAGCCTCGGCTCCCGTAGCTATCCCAGCTCCCGGGTTCCCAGCCCAGCTCTCACCGCTCCTCAGCCGCCGGATCTCCCGCTCGGCTCCCGCAGCTATCCCAGCTGCCGCGGCTCCAGCCTCGGCTCCCGCAGCTATCCCAGCTCCCGGGTTTCCAGCCGTCAGAATCTCCGGCTCAGCCCCTGCGACTTGTCGGCTGCTGCACGACTTGCCAGCTGCTCACACACACACACACACACACACACACACACCCGCGGCATCGCGCCGCCCCACTATTTGAGAAGCACTGACCTAACCCAACAGCACTGCCTGCTACAACTGAGCTTTTACAATGAGAGAGCCGACTTCTTTTCCCTCCAAACAGCTAAACACAATAGCTTACAGCCAGTACTCCTTCCAAAAAATCCCCTCAGGTCCAAAAATATAAATTCAACTCTTCCTATGCCTTCCTTCCTCTGGAATAACTCTGTAGCTACTTCAATAACATTTATTGATATTCCCTTACTCCCCCAACAAGCCTCTTCCTTTGCATCCTGACTACTTCCTCCCACTACTCCAATCATACCAGTAACTTCCCTTTATTTCTCTTCCTCCCTTTTTAAAAAGAGGTTTGCATAATGGATGCAGCAAAAACTAATGTAGCCTGTGGCTATGTCAGTGGTGTCACAAAGTGAGGGCAAAAGACCAGCAAGGTGAAGCCTGAAGGTTAACCTGATAATATGATTCAGCAGGGAGAGGGGCAAACCTCATAAATATAGCCAAATCCGTGACAGCAAGGGAATTAGACAAGAGAAAATAGCAGCAGAACGGCAACAGAGGGAAAATACAAGAAAAAGCAAGTGATGGGATGATAATAAAATAAAAAGGAAATAAGAATGAATAACTAACTGTAATGGAGTTGTGTAATATTAACAGATAAAAAGGGAGCCGGAAAAAGGAAACAAATGATAAAAAAAAAAATGTGAATGATACTCAAAATAACAGGTGCGGGCAACGAAAACTAAAATAAACATGAAGATTCCCTGAGCTCAGCAGGAACCTGACAAGAAACGACTGCTGGCCAAACATTCCCAAGACTTTGACTTGCACAATAATCTCAGTGATGTCATTAGATCAAAGGAGTGTGTAAACGGTCCTAAAAATTCAATGAAGCCGCTGGCAACTCTGTTTTATAATCCACAATTTGGTTAATTTTTCATGAAAGTGAAATTAGAAAAATCTGTTAGCCATCACAACAAAGGCTTCATTCAAATACATGGATACAGATGGAGACCTTTGATGTAGAATTTACTACAGCAATTTCTGAACTGTTGAGATAAATAAGCTTGTTTGTGTTTTGGCAGCACCACACCCCTTTTATATAATGCCTGTTTATAGTGAGCTGGAGAGTAAATCAGCAGGAACATCTTTAGTTTTGATCTATATTGGAGATAAACATACCACCTTTATCATGTAGGAGTCTAATGTAGTGAGGACCCAAATGTCAAGATGGAGAGGCGAAGTAAAAACAAAAAGTGAGCCGTTTATTCAGGCTGGAAAATCTACTGGTAACAAGCAAAACTGAAAACAACACGAGGATAACTAGAGTACTAGGAATATCAGGAACATGCTAGGAACAAACAGGCAGAGCTCACAGTACGATACAACAATGAACAGACACAAACTGAGAGTTTAAATAAACACAGACACAGGACAATCACGGAGGAGTGGAAACACAAGGTACGTAGCTACACTGGAGATAAACATACCGTTTTGTATTGAATTTGATTCATAATGTGGTCCTACCTAATGTATTATATAATGTTAAAAATCCAAATTAAAGTTAATTTAAGTGTATTTACAGTACATTCATTTTAACAAGGCCCTAGGTAAATAAAGGTACTGTTATTGGAGAGAATATTAAGGATTTCTTATTAGTAGACGACTCAAATTAAAGCAGTAATAATAGATTGCTTTGGGCCTTGGGGCAGCAGAACAACCTGTAAACACAACATTCACATATTATCACCTCATAAAGTTGATAAAGCGCATGTATTATTAGTTGCCTACAGCTTTTTACACATCCAGCAGGAAAGCAGCTACATTATCATTCATTCTTTCAGGACACCTGATAAATGTAAAGTGCAGTATTCACTTATTTTTAAGTCCTGAACCACTAAACACTCAATACTATGTTTGGCAGCTAATTACTAACCTTGTTTGTATGCTATCTGTCCCATGTCAGGTTGTGCACACTGGGTTTATCAAAGGTCTTTTGGCTGAAAACAGCTATCTGGAAACGCATTGAACACAGTGCACTAAAGATAAATCAAAACAAGAAAAAAGTGTCTGTAAAACAAAAAATACGCAGAAAAATTAAAATGATCTGTAGAATTAAAAGAAACAGTATGAGTTGGGAGACAATTATTTACAGTTGATCAATGCAAAAACAACAGTTTTCATATGACACACAGTATGCTGATCCATTGTTTCTATAAAATATTGGTTAGTGTAGCTTTAGCTTGTAGCATGTAAATAAGACATGGCATTCAACCACAAGCAAGTATCCTAAAATCACCTTTGGAGTCATGTGAGCAGAATAATAAGGTGGATGGCTGGGTTGGTGACTCCTCTACTTCAGTAAAACTGCTCTCATAAACTAAGGGTGCAAGTCACATGATAATGGAATGCCATAGCACAGCAAACTTTAGATGTGGAGAATTTCCTAAGCCCCAAGTAGCCTAAGGAGGCCGAGGTTAGTCTTTTCAAATCAAGACAAACTGGAGTTCAGAAGTATGTTTTTGGATTAACGTGGTTACAAGGTAAAAATTCTAGTGCTCTGACGCATCTGTGTTAACTTAAGAAAAAAATAGGAGTTGAATCATCAAGACTCCCTCATTAACTCTATTCATCAACTGCACGATATATTTTTTGTGGCCTTACAACCATCCCACTTCACAGAGACTTCAGCAGCATATTAGAAGTGTTTCCCACATATTGTTACTATTTGGACAGATTACTCAGGAAGGATTGTGGCTTAACTTCATATCAGATGTAGTGATGTACAATTTAATGGCAAGCCCTGCATATATCAACAACTGATTCATGATATATAACCGTACGGAAACACAGAGAAAATGTTGCATTGTATTGAAGAGAATGTATAGAATGACAGTGGTATCACTGCAGACTTTTACACAGCTGTTTATTCAGTAAGTGAAATGGTATTCCAAAGTCTGACATTATGACTACTGACACGGTGGTAAAATCAGAAGAAACAAATGTGTTGCTTTTTCAAAGCTATCTATCTGGAGGACATGTCAAAGATTAAAGTATCTTTTGACAGAGGGAGTTAGCATGTAAGATTTTATGTTTTATTAAAGTCAAACTCACAACCAGGAAGTCTTTTTGCTGAAAAATATCCAAATAAATAACAACTACCACCTTTATTTTCTGGTATTTCATCCTTTAAAATGGTTTTAGAGGATGAAAATATTGAGCTTTAAACATAAAGAGATTAAATCCTGTTTGCCTACCAAAGTTTCAGACTGGCAGTCCCAAAGAAAGAATAAAAAAATAAACAAAATTAAACAAAATTAAAATAACAATAATAGAAAGTCATTTTGCCCTTTGCCAAAATCTCAATGTCAAAATAAAAATGCAGCCGGCCAAAACTAACATATGAGCTCACTGAAGTGCAAGTTGCTTAATGTTGACAAAGACTAAAAGATCTTTCTCTCACTGAACTGGCAGAACTGTTTTTAGGATCCAAAACAAACTCATCAGAACAGTTTCCTTTTCAGTCACACAGTTGCTGAAAAATTATTCCAGTGGTTGGTATTTGTTTACCACACCTTTTCGGCTAAGACGAAGGCATTAAGCATGCACTAAACATGGAGCGAGACTTCGTAGGGGTATTTACTTACTGTTAACTTTCTTTTAGAGATAAAAGTCAGTTTAATTACAACAGTGTTCCTTGTAAAGGACTACAATATTGATCAAGAAACTGTTGCTTGGATCCTCTGACAAAAAACAGCAAACCTTTTAGAAGTGTCTGCATACATTCATTAAGGCCTCAGACACACAAACCTAGGAAAAAGTTGGCAACTGCCTGGAAACCATTGGTTGCTAAGGAAAAATGAAAATTCCCTGGCCAGTTGTGAGTGGCTGCTAGAGGTTGCTGTCAAACTGATTGCTAAGCCTCAGTTTGCGTTGCACTTGTTCCAAGTTTTGGTGGTTAGTTAGCAAGTGTTTGCAGACAAGTCCACGTATTCTGCACAAATTACGGGCAACCGTGGCAATCTGCAAGCAACCAAAGCAATCACAGAGGTTTTTGGTGCAGCACCCTCTTTGTGACTGATTTCACAAAGCTGCTCTCTAGGCCTCTGTGATTGACGCCGAAAAAATATGCTTTCCCTCAAGTTCTGCCTCTATTCCTGTTGTTGATTTGGACTACTCCTTTTGCTCTATCATCTTTATCCTTTCCATTTTTCCATGCTGTTAAAAATCACTATATTTACAATATCAACATTACTACTCTTTTCCAATGAGCTAGCTGCCTACGTTGTCTCCATCAACTCTCCACCTGTCCCCAACTCCTACTTTTATATGTGACTCTGCTCTATGATGTCCCTTCTCATCAGTCTAACCTCCAGAATTAGTTTTTTAGAGGCTATTATTAGCATATTTCAGATTACATTGTTATTAGGACTTGACAACATGAAAGGTTCTTTTAATTTAAAAAAGTTTTTGAGTTGGATTTTGCAGGGAAATCCTCCTCTATTCATTCTTGAAAGCTTAATGGACTGTTTATGTTGAGTGTGGGGACACTACGTGTAGGAACCGCTACCAGCCAAAAGTACAAGATAAGCCAGCCCGGTATGCAACTCTAGTTCGCAGCTCCTTTTATTCTCTCTAAAGGCAGAAAGGTGAAATCCTTTGTGTATTATCTTGTTGCGTTAACAAAAACAGTAAGTGGTATGAGAAGAAAGAGGCCCACAGAAACAGTCGGACTCCCAACATTCATTATGATAAACACAGGTATTATCTGGACAACTAACAGTCAAAAATGCAATGTCTCAGCTATATGTTAACTACACAATGTAAATGAAAAACATATTCACATTTATACACACATACTAGACTAAAAAGGGGCCTCCTACATGCCTTCTTGTCATCCACAGACTTGACACGCTGGGCACGTGGGGTGGTCCTGTGTACAGCTGCCAGCACCTTTGTTGAGCAGGTAATAGTTATAATGGCAGCATTAAGCCAAGTATCAGTTTATCTTCCACCACAGTATTGTGTGAGGACTCCTCCCAACTTGCCTAGACTGCCAAGTATGCAGGTGTAAATCAATACCCCCACCACTGCCACAAACACCACCACACACACTCAAAAGTTGACATTTAAACTTCTCTCGGATCTGAAGTGTAGTTAACAGCATGCTCTCAGCAAGCTTTACAACACAGGAACAAGTACTCAGGTCAGAAAAATAAACAAATAGATAACACACGAAGGGCAAAACCCAATCAGATGTAAGAGCACAGCCTCATAAAAAACAGATGACTGTGACAGAGGACAAGGTTCAGGGTCAGGAAAGGGGTTAAGACATTAAAAACTGAAGTGAAGGATCTTGAGTCTGTCCTTGAAAACAGACTCTTTCACATTCACTGATGTGGCTTGGCAAGCTGTTAAAAGAAGAGTCGCTCAGAAGGAGAAGGGCCTGGCACTCAGTTAAGCAGAAGTGCCTCTCACTGAAGGAGAAAAGCCTGACTTTTTCAAAATCACAGTTAAAAGTGCAGTTTCTCCTCTCCAAAAGTTCAGTTCAAAATGTCTCTGTTAAATCATCTTTTCTTTTTTTTTGTATCAGCAATTATCTAGGGTTGATACAAATACGTGAGGTTAGCATGCCAATGATTGAGGTTTTTTGCAAATGTATACTAGAGAGGTTTTTTATTAACCAAAGCAAGTTTTTGTTTGGTGAAGTTGGAGTCAAGTGTCACTTTCACATGTGACACAACAACCTTGAAGTGTAAACACAAAGGCTTAAGTTTTTAATGCCTCTAATTCGAGCAAGGTATTACAGATAAGTGCATGGATACCTGATCATTTGCTCTCTCTCTCTCACACACACACACACACACACACTCCCTATGGGGACTAAGGATCAACCAGCCTCTGGGAGGCCATTAGTCCAAAGTAGATTGACGGAAAAAGAAACAGATAGAAGGTGTACGTTTCATTTCCTTAGAAACAAGAAAATGCTAAAGATGGATATTTTACATATATGCTAAAAGCCATTTGGTTGGTATTGGATTTTTCATTCATTATTAATTAAACAATGAAATTCTGTTTTAGTCACTTAAAACATATTTCCCCTTTCTGATTGTATTTATTATCTATTTGTAATAAAGTTACTATCTATGTATTGTATGTCCATATCTTGTCCTAAAATGTCTTGCTCCATTGTTTCATTCTATTTTTGTAAATGAAGGTTAAAAAAAAACTTCATAAAGTGACTGCCATGAATTTTATCCTCCTTTGCCTTTTTATAAATTTCCCAGTGTAAATGTCTCAATTCAAGCTGAGTTTGAAAGGAGAGGTAGATACAGCAGGCAGTTAATGAAAGACCAGGGTTAAATGGCACAAAAATAAAACCCTGCTATATAAAAATATAGCTATTATGAAGAAGAAAGAAAACATATAAAAGAAGAAATTAAGGTAGCAACGTTGTGACTTAATGACTAAAATGAACAAAAAATAATAACATTATTTCTTACAGGAAAAAAATCAATGCATAGATATTACTAACAGCTAATGTGAACTCAGTGCTTTTTATTCAGCTTTTTATGAATCTCGCTATCACAGATTAACAGATTAACAGGTAAGGGTATAACTATAAAACAAAATATAGTCTGTTTGAGATAGGTCCATTAATAGTGGTTTACTTCTGTCAAAAATCTGGCAGATCTACTCAAGAGTAAATGCCATTCTCTACAACGGCTTTTGCTATGAAAGGTTCAATCATGGAAGGAAAGAAATGCTTGCAGTGGAGAGATCAAACCAGAGATTAGTCACTGTAATGAAAGGAGAAATTCTCACAGGCAGCTTAACGGGGTGCAAATGGTTTCTTGAAAGCGTTCCTTCAAATCCAAACACAGACATAAGTATCTATTCAAAACCCTTTTATCCAGTTCAATTCCATTTCATCTGTCATTTGATTTAGCTCAATAAAATCTGTTCCTGATCTAATAATATTCCATTCCTTTCTACTCAATTTAAAAGAGATTTCAATGCCATCTTCAATATTAGTCAAAAAGGGCCCCTGCCAATTAAATATTCACCTGTTTCTTTTTTTCCCTGTCAATATATTGTTTTTCTTAAGATACAAGATGTGATAAAGAATTGTCTCTCTAAAACCAAAAACCATATCTGATTTTAATGTGGCTTTTATCCCCTTTAAAGTCATCTTGTGCAGCCATACACTTCCTCCAGTACTCCTGCATCATTATTTTTATTAATCTCTAGCTCTCTTCCACAGTGAGTCTTTTGTCCTGTCGTCCTCCCCTCACCCCCAACCGGTTGTAGCAGATGGCTGCCCCTCTCTGAGCCTGGTTCTGCCGGAGGTTTCTTCCTGTTAAAACGGAGTTCTTCCTTCCCACTGTCACCAAGTGCTTGCGCATAGGGGGTCGTCTGATTGTTGGGGTTTCTCTTTATTATTGTAGGGTCTTTACCTTATAATATAAAGCGCCTTGAGGCAACTGTTGTTGTGATTTGGGCATATATAATTAATACTGAATTGAATTGAATTGAATTGAATTGAACTGAGTTGAATTGAATTGAATTATTTCACCATGATCCTCTAACTTGTCCAGAGAGGAAACACTAAAGTGTGCCATTTCCTTTAATATTTACTAGGTTGTGCAATGTGAATTTGTCCCCCAGGATCACACTGTCAAAGTGCAAATGCCCACTCACAATGCATTGAAAATGTACACTTGAGGCTCAGCCAATAACAAGAGGATCACTCTACCTCAGGTTTCAGCCTCACTCTTTGAGGACAAACAAATGCCGACCCTGAAGAATCTGAGTAAAATCGGAGACCTTCAACTGGTTTCTCAAAGCATCAACTTTCATGGTCAGCCCTGGATTAATAATAATTTTATTCATCACTTTTTACATCGTATGGTGTAAATGATGGAACAACAGATCAGTCCTAAATTTGTTCAATCTTTCAGGCTACCAAGTATCAACAATAGGTAGAGATTTGATAATTCATGGTTTTTCAAGAGCTCACACTGTATTGTAATAACTACAAGCATTTCACTATAATAACCCATTTTCACAATACATGTTTTGGTTCATGCAAAGTAAAAAGAAGGTTACACTGGGATAAGTTTATAAAAATATTTCAAGTAAAACCACAGTCTGCCCCATCATAAAATTACACCAAATGTGAAAACAAAAAAAGACACTTTTTTCCACCCACTACCTGGCATCCATTTATGAGAGAAAATAACAGGGTTTAGTGGAAAACAACAGCGTCTGACAGAGAAAATGACTCATCTCTCACTCCATCCCTCCATCTCTCACTCTCCGTGTTCCTCTTTTTTCTCGTTACCAGCCTGAGCACATCCTGTACATAAAAACAAAGCTCAACTTGAATGAGAACATAGACACTAATACTCTACCCAGCACAATACCTCTGTTCCCAGAAGTGATTGAGCAGACAAAAAAAAAAAGTTACAGATATTATACAGCACACATACAAGCACATATAAGTTCTTTCAAACTAAAAAATGCACAGAAAACATTAAAAAAATATAATGTATAAAGTGACGTCCACATTACTTGCCAAGTTTGTCCATGTAGCTGCGGCAGTTTGCTTCCACCATCAGCTGATTTATTCTGACATCGATAACAGCTGGTGGGAGGACCTACTGGGAGAGTTTGACTAGATAAGATTCATTTTCCTCCCTCATGTAAGCCTCATGTGAAGGTCAGGCTTCTGCTAAAGTTCAATTATTGCTGAGAAAGTGCAAAAAATAAGGCAGCGGTTCAGGTAACTCTGGCAAACCTAGCAGGTATTGGAGCCTGATTAAAGCTTAAGCTCTTCCATTATTCCAGGAGTAGAGGGAAATGTGACCTCTCAGACTCCTGCCTGTTGGTATTATGTGACAAGATTGAAAATATCTCTAATGAACAAACTTTTGCACAGTGCTGTATATTTTGCTCTTTAACTGTAAAATGGCACAAATGGCTGCTGAGACTATTAGCCTGAACATCCATACATGTTATTAAATGTAATTTTGTGTCTAATGCCACAATCACATTTAGTAAGCTCCTTCTACGAAGTCCATTAGACCCAGATTTTATTTTCATACACTGCTGTGCAAAAGTCTTGAGCCACCCCTCATTGCTTTATATTTCCCCAGGAAAATAGGTGCAGTCATTTATTGAAACATGCAATAAATCACCTCCACCGCATTTTACAGATGGCTGTAGACACTCACTGCTGTACCTCCTCTGTACATACTGATGACAATTTGAACCAAAAATGTCAAATTTGGATTCATCATTCCATCAGACCTGTTGCCACTGATTTTCAGTCCAGTTCTTGTGTAATTTGGCATACCTCAGCCTTTTCTCCCTCCCGTCCTTAAGAATGGCTTCTTGACAGCCACCCTTCCATTGAGATCATTTCTGATGAGGCTTCAGTGAACAGTAGATGGATCAGCTGAAGGTTCAGATACAGTCCAGATCCAGTCTCTCAGGTCCTATGTCAGGTCTTTGCTGGATTTTTTCTAATTTTTTATGGACATGACTTTAAGATGATGTTCATTTGCTGTAGATAGTTTTTAGGCCTGCCACTTCTTCATTTTTTAAGGACACACTATGTAGAGCACACTATGTAAAGATATGCCAAGTTTTCAGCTAATCACACTTTGGGAAGCATGTTGTTGGTGCAAAAATACTATTTTATACCTGCCAAACTGTGTTATCTTTGGCATGTTTCATAGATTTCACATACTGGACTGAAAATGAGTGAAAAAGCAGCCGATGGCTAAAAGAAAAGATGACCAATTTAAAAACAGTACAAGAAAGTCTGGCTCCTTGGAAACAAAATTTAAAGATATGAGGTATGGCTTTTGCAAAGTACTGTACATCCTTATATTCAGTAAAAACCACTTATGTATTATGGCATTTGCTTTTTGTTAATTATATTTTGTGGACAGAATAAAAATAGTTAAAAAAAAAAAAGATGTGGGATTTTAGTAATACGATAGGCTGGCAAGACAAATGTAACACATTTTGCAAATACTTTGTGCTCCGTCATCTGCAGACTCCAACTCCTAACAGAGGCCAGCTCAGCACACACTGCAGCACTTTAACATTACAAAACCTCAACCAACTCTGGTGGGGCAAGGAATATAACTTGGTCTTTTCAAAATACCCAAGTCTGTCCAGAGTTTTGGATAACTGAGGCTTTCCTCTGTTTTCCAGTCCCTGAGACATAAACTGCTGCAGCACAGCTGGATAAATGCTTCCAGGTTAATGCATTGAACTGACATGAGCATTAAAAAATAAAAAAAAATAAAAAATTGAAAAGCTTGAAAAAAGAAAGATTCACTCTTATCAAATCTAGTTCGCTCAACTGTTTGGCACACTACAACTAGAGCAAAGTCAAAATCTAGTGCTATTTTACTGGATCAAGAAAAAGATGGCCTTGACGACAGCAAAAAAGAAACTCTAGAACCACATCTGATGTAATGTAATGTAATGTAATAGTATTAGATTCACAAAGTCTTAGCCAACTGAAGAATCTGTGTGTGTGTGTGTGTGGGTGTGTCTATGTGTGTATGGGTTTTTGTAAGTATGCATGTGAAGGACACTTGTGATATGCTTGTTTATCGTGATACCCCACTTACATTAAAATAGATCCAGACTGCAAACAGCAGGACATCCTTCGGCATGTGTGCACGTGTGTTTGCAAGCACATGAACTGTATGTGTGAGCTAGGCCCCTGCAGAGAAAGCTGCTCTACAACACAACTCCAGCTTTGGCTTTCTTGATAACTAACTAAATAACTTGGTCCGTGTCAACACCCTGCTTGCTGGCCATGTCATACACAATTTCATGGTTTGAAAAATGGAGTAAGAGTTGTTGTTAGTACATGAAGATTTGTTTAAAAAGCTTTGGGACTGAAAGGAAATAAAAGAGAATATGATATGATAGAGGCAGGATAAGTAGCACCAAAAAAAATGTGTGCTTGATTAAAAAAAAAATATATATATAGTCTGAGCAATTTTGGCATCTGTTTTGGGAAGAAGTCCCTCATCTGTTTAAGTGAAAGTCTTTTGACACTCAAGCAGAGGTGACTTTTGCTCATATTCCTTACACCTTTAATCAAATGTCACAGGACATTTCCATAAAGAGCCGGATACTCGCGTGACATTTGCCAACTGGACAGGCAGGCAGCAGGGAGAGAGACTGAGGAACAGCATTTTCTCTTCACTCACAGGCTGCAACGTTGACTTTAAAACTTACTGAAAGAGCCCAAGGGTCTCTCACTGACACTTGGTGATGCTATATCTCAAGAGGAATTTTGTTTTTAAAAACAAATTTTGCCAAGTATTACCTAAACAAGTTAAAATTAGTTCATCAACGATGTTAGTTCATTCATTTTATTAGAACTGCATGTCTCTCTTTGTGCAGCTGCAGCTTTTAGATTACACTGACAGCATTCAGTTCAAACCGAAACTGATCTACTAAGGCTGCAGTTTGTGCCATAATGCGGATAGATTTTCCATTTGGCAAGTAAATCAGAGAAGGCTTTCTGCCACACTGGTGGTAAATGTTTATACTGAATCTGTTATGTTTTAAAAGATTCAGAGAATCATATGCAGATATGCTGCTTCTTTTGTATGTGCGTGTTTGTGTCATGATTTGACACAAACACACACAGCTTTTTTGTAACCTTTTTCGGTAAAGACACACCCTCTGATTGGCTCTAAACATCTTTGACTAACCAGAACTGTAACCCTAGCAACGAGCACAGAGTAGGGCCGAGTCATTGCCGAACAGAGCACCGTGAGGAGCAGGAGGCCAAAATTCATCCACCATGCAAACAGATACTAACAAAGTGATTTAAGTTGATTAAAATGATGAGGGAAATGATAAAATTTACTTTAACATTGAGTGCTAAGCACATTCAGTAGAAACTGCAGTACAAAACTTGGAGATTAAAGCTTTTTGAGTTGTATTCAAGTCTGTTTGAAATTTTCCTCTAGCAGTGTGATTGGTTGTCTATCTCTCTGAGTTTGCCATGTGATGGATGGCTGTCCTCTGACATATTCTTTAAGTTTGTCTTTTGCCTCAATGCTTTTAATGAGAATAAAATATACAAAGATTAAAAG
>VUQS01075581.1:20812-35650 GCA_015108495.1 Heterochromis multidens
AGTGGCAGTGTGATATAATGCAGAACCAACAGGGTAAAAAAAACACAGAACTATGTTACTTTCAGTTTCTACAAATATTAACAATAAATACTTGTTTGGAACAGTAAATGGAGCTGCTAAAAAGAGATAGATAAGAGCTAGATGGGCTTTCTGCAGATGACTGATATGGTATGGTATAGTTTGTGCATTGGACAGAATGACATTTTCCAAGAACTTTCAGAAAATTTAATTCAGGGAAATGTTGGAGAAGTTGAAAATATAAAGTACTGTGCAAAAATAATTACTTTATATTTTACTGTGGGAAATGGGAAATAGGTGCAGTGATGTATTGAAATATGTGCAAACATGCATGGAAATACAGTATATAAGGCAAAAACAGAATTTGTACAATCCTAACAAGCTTGGACTTCAGTGTGTGGTATGAGCACCTTTATTCTTCATCACAGCCTGAACTCTCTCAGGCAGCTTTCTTGTCATTTTTTAAGTAGTCTTCAGGAATAGTTCTCCAGGCTTCTTGAAGGACATTCAAAGCTCTTCTTTGGAAGTTGGCTGCCTCTTGTTCCATTCTCTGTCAAGATGATCCCACACTGCTTCAATAATGTTGAGGCCCGAGCTCTGGGGAGGCCAATCCATGATAGTGTTCCATTGTGTGTGATTTTTTTTAACTAGGTATTCTTTTACTGCATTGGCAGTGTGTTTGGGATCACTGTCATGCTGAAAAACGCTGTTTCCAATCAGACGGTTTCCAGATGGTATTGCATGGTGGATCAAAATCTGACTGTACTTTTCTGAGTTCATAATTCCATTGGTTTTGGCAAAATCTCTAATACCACTGGCTGAAATTCAGTGCCAAACCATGGCAGAGCCTCCACCATGTTTTACAGATGGTAGACATTCACTGTTGTACCTCTCTCCTGACCTCTTCCATACGAATTAATGGCGATTTGAACAAAAAAATTCGAATTTGGGTTCATCACTCCCAGAACTGTTCCCACTAATTTTCAGTCCAGTTCTTGTGTAATTTAGCATACCTCAGCCTTTTCTCCCTGTTTCCCTTCCTTAAGAATGGCTTCTTGACAGCCACCCTTCCACTGAGATAATTTCTGATGAGGCTTCAGTGAACAGTATATGGATCAGGTCCTGTGGCAGCTCTTTACTGGATGTTTTTTCATGTTTCTTAAGGACATGACTTTCAGATACAGTTCATCCGCTATGGATATTATTTTAGGCTACTTCTTCTTTTGTCCTCCATTTGCCCAGTTTCCTCAAAATTTTTAAGAACACACTGCACACCATGCCAAGATATGCAAGGTTTTCAGCTAGTAGCTCTGGGAATCACTTTGCTGGTGAAAAAATGATATTTTATGTCTGTCAAACTGCATTATCTTTGGTATTTTTGTAGATTCAACTAAACTAATGTGATGGGAACAACTGGTTTTTCTGACAGGCATCAGTGAAGTGGCTTAACACAAAAATAAAATAATAAAATAAGCAAAAGAAAAAACATTTCTCTGAAAATGATCAGGTACAACTACTGAATTGAATGAGTGAAATAGCAGCCAATGCCCAAAGAAAAACTTTGAAAGACTTTCACAAAGCCTGATGAGCAACTGCTCAAGACCACTTAAAAAATTACAAGAAAGTCTGGCTCCTTGGATGCAAAAAATATTAGGAAATGACAGATGGCTCAAGACTTTTGCACAGTGTTATATTTTCTTAAAGTGGCATTTTTTTTGCTGTTCTTAGTTGGTTTTTTATTTGTTTTCCTCAACCAACAAAAAACACCCAGTTTTTTTGTTATTAGTTGAGAAATTTGAGAAGTTTGATCACTTTTTTAAAATATAAAAATATCCTTCCTTCCTGGTTAATGGCTTTTCTGTTTTAGTGATCTTTCTGAAAGCTAGGCCTCACACAACTAATTTGTATAAATTACTTCCTGGAGCATTTATGTACAAAGAGGGACCAAAATGACTAGTGACTAGGTGAGCCTGCCCAATAAGCAGAGCTGAAAACAAAAGGAACCATCTAGTGCTGTAAATACATTACATAACAGCAAACAGTGTAAGCTGACCAAAAGGACACAATAATGGCAATGTGAAAACATTTAAAAAAACACACACACACACACAATATGTAGCACAGCTGCCAGATCCAAGAATGTCGGATCTTGCAGACACCCATAGCCGCCAACACTCACATAAATGTCATCCACATACACTTCTGACTACTGCTGCTTTGTTTTGGCAGATCTAAAAGTATGTTACACACACAAACACACACAAGCAGAGGAAACATCATGAAAAGACACAAGCAGATGGCACAATATATTTATCCATCAAACCAAATCTTGCTAAATGCTCAGAATGTGCAATGAAAAAAAACAACTGATGGAAAACAATCCATGTGCACTGTCTAATTTTGGAAAGGCAGAGAAAGAATGGAAACTAATAGTTTTGACACCAGTAGCTGAGTAGCTTTAGAGATGTGCCAAATTGTGTAGCAGAGACACAAATGCTAGGTAGACGAAATCAGCAGTCTGCTTGATTTATAGTTTTCTACTTCATAAAAAATATCACTGTTAGCATACTGCAAATATGAACACAATCGTAGTCTTCACTCAGATTTATATTTACTAGATTTTATTCTCTTTTGGCTTTAAATGTAAACCCTTACTGCTCCTGATCTTGCCAAACAATATAACAGTACCATCATTTCAGAGACGTGTGGGCTAATTCAGTAATAGCAGGGTATGTGGTACAAAGCTGAAAATAAAACAATGGAGAAAGAAACTGATATATTAGATATGTGCATTATTAAATTCTTTGTGGTGCTTTTTGTGTTTGCTTTTGTTTTTTGATTTTGAAAATGCGCACTTATGAGGATGCTCAGTCACAGCTGCAAGTAATAAGTAATGATGACACTTTATTTCCTTTGGACTTGGCTTGAGTCACAAGACTTCCACCAAACAACACACACCAATAAGCTTGTCTACAAAGACAGCACTTTAGTCAGTTTTATAATTACTGGCGCTATTGCTTTGCTTCATGAGAACAGCTTTGGTGGCCTGAGCCGTCTTTTACTTCTTCACACCACTCCCGCTGCGCTTTGCTGCCAGCTAACCCCATCTATACTTCTATGGCTGTGTTCTCTATCCAACTTTGTTACGCAGCTCAAACAGCATAATGGAAAAAAAACAATAGCTCTGTAATCCATTTATTTCACTGCATCACACAAAAGCAACAAAATATTCCAGCAACTCATAAAAAATTATAATACCACAAAAATAGGGACTAAAAGAGAGCCTTTAAGTTTCATTTATGTGTTTGAAACACTAGGACCATATTCAATTGAAAATGTACAATTTCACTTAATATTGCAAATATTTAGAGAATATTCTCTTGAAATGAAGCGCACTTATTTAAATAATAAAGGCAAGTAGTCTAAAGAAAGAAAAGCATCTAAGTGGCTACACACACACACACAAAATTCGATCTCTTTTATGGCATTCAAGTTGCATCATTTTCTAAAATAAATCACTTGGTTATGGGAGCATACAGTGTGCATATGTTAGAGAAAGGGACTGCCAAGAGCGTGTGTGCAGCAGTCTACTGTACTCTCTGGAGAACATACTACAAGCCTCTATCAGTGTAGTACTAAAACAAATGTGACCCAAGCAGACTCCAGCTACTGGCAGAAGCAAACGGAGTCTTAAACGGTACAAAATGCAGCACAGTGAGCGAAGGAAAATAGCAAGACTACAGGGCAATGCAGAAAATCTATAAGAAAGATACAACAGAGTATGCAAAATAAATGACAGGAACAGAAAGAGAGGAAACGGGACAGAGACAAACAATAAAAAGTGTAAAATGCTGGCAGGGGAAAAAAGAAGGGCAAACAACAACTAAAGAAAAGAAGGCAGAGACTGACTGCTACCAGGAATCTGACTCAAGACCAATTTTGTAACCAAACCAAAACACAAAAAAACAGGGAAAGCTGCTTTGAATTAAACCCATCCTGAATTAATTTGCTAGTGGAGAAGTATGCAAATAAAACTCTCTTACCACCTGTGGAACTAATAAAGATAACACAACCATAGGAAAAACACCTTTTCTACATCCATTTCTAATCTGTTTGTAAAAAAAATGTTTTTAATCGCCTTTAATTCAAAATAAATTCAAGTATTAATGCAAGCCGCAAATTATATTGTCTTGATATATTTCTATCGAGACATTAAGAGTAATGATCTTGACATTCACCTTAGAACGACAAGGTTTCAGAGCTGAAGCTAAGTGGAGAGCTAAGATGTTCCAGCCATCGTCATAACAATGTGAGGTCCTTTAACAATAATGTGGACGAGCTTGGCGATCTGATTAAGACCCAGAGGGCATACTGTGAGTGTATTACAATATGTTTAATGGAGGAATTGTAACACTAACACTTACTGGACCACAGTTTGACCATACCTGGACAGGAAGAATAATCTGAGTGGTAAGAAGAAAAGTGTGGGCACTTCACTAGTTGTGAAAAGTGGTCTTCTCAGACACGTTACTGTAAAGGAACGTTTATGTGGCTTGAATATTGAACTGCTAGCTGATGGAATGCACCCACATTTCTCGTGGAGGTTATTTTCTTCCCTTATTGCTCTTGCTATTGGTCTGAATCAACACAATGTTTGGATTCCTCTATCAGCTGATGCAGAGGTCATCCAAATGACTGTGGTGAATGGTTATGGATAATAAATGGATAATCCTGACCACCCTCTGCACCATTTACTGGACAGGCAGCAAAACATTTTCTCTAACACCTCTTTCAATTCTGCTGCCGCAAGGATAGATCCAAGAAAACTTTCATTACTGTATTATATTTAGGTTTTGAGTTACTGAGATCATCTTTTTTTTTTCTTTTTAGCTCTTTCTTTTGTGTATTTTATTTTTTACCCTTATGTTATTTTGTGAGTAACTAATTACACAAACAAAATAAACAAAGACAATTGTTATTTTAAACAGACATCAATCGTCACAGAATTTCACAAGCAGTGTATTGCATTCCTACTTCAAACTATTTTAGAAACAGTTTTGAATAATTAGAAAGGCAAAGAAAGAAAAAGAAAATATGAGGAAAAACTAAATCCAACTCTAAAGAGCTGTAACTGACTATTACAGACCATAATATAATACTGTAAATAAGAGAAAACAAGAATAAGAGAAAATAAGAGAGTGTGTGTGTTTCCATGTGAGTGTATGTGGAAACAGAATGAAAGTTCTCTACCTCTGAGCCAAGATATGCTTCGTCTTTACTTGTTCTGCTGGCATCTGCCCATTGTTTTGAATTTACACTGGATCCATAGTGTTTATGTACATGTGTCAAAAAACATGTACGAAAGGAGAAGAAGTGAGTGAAAGACAGAGAGGTAGGAAATAATTAGACCAACAGTAATAACCACATTTAGACCATGTGTGCATACATGCAGTGGGGTTGGTCATCCACTGTCCTTCTGGATGACTAATTATCTGACAAACAGGATGAGATGGGTGGAGTCTTCTGTAGGGGGCACGTTAAGCAACAACCAATCGTCCTCAGAGGGTTTGTCTCTCTTTCGCTGCGCTACGGTAGCATCAGGAAAGTGAAAATAAGGAATGGAGGATGGAAAAAAAAAAGTTGAGAAGGAGGGTTAACAACTCACTGAAAGCCCCTTACAGTGGGCCTCTGTAGACAGACACAGTAGGAGAGAACCATAAGACAGACAGAAGCTGCATCTCATTTGAGAGTGTTTAGAGTTTTGTCCTCAAACTGGGGCGTTTCTCTGAAACAGTCAGAAATGTTAAAATTCTCTTAAAGGAAAACATTAACATATAATGAAAATGACATGATGTTACCCCTTTTTAAGAGACAGCTGAAGCCAAGATAACATTACTATTACTTAAATCAATGACCACTCCTTACCCAAAATTACTGCTGAAACCCCTACTCCCCCAAAACTGTAAATATGATAGCACTGGTGTTAGGAGCTATCCGTCACTCTCCCTGTGTCTTCTGTTAAATAATAGTCCAGTTAGCCATATTCTCATGCACTCTCTAAGGCACATATGCTCCTGGGTTTAATGAGTGACTACAGTAATGAGCCAGTTGTGCTTTTAGTGTGGCAGTAAAACACATCCAAGTGAAGTCTCACATCAGTCTAATTAAAAAGCCTAAAGTTTAAATCAATGGAAAGTGTGTCTAATCATCCACAGAAAAGGCAGTGATGGTAACAAAAAGCATTTTGGCTGCTTTAAGAAATATCTTTTGCATTGTAAGTTGGGTTGTCTGACTTTAATTAAAAAGAATCAAAGTCAGTGAATGATGTGTGCATGTCAGGTTAAACAGTTTGACTCCTTCTTGTCAGGAACCTGTGGTTGTGTGAACAGCAGAAATTTGGGTGTTCTGCTTCAAGGATTTTTTATCATGTCCTCCAGCACGAGTTGTAGGAATAAAATGTGACTGGCTTGTTTTTGCCAGCCTGTGGGCAAAGTTTTAATTGCACTGGCTAAGAGACAACAGACTGAATCTATAGCTGATGGACAGCTTTTCTGCTAGTTTCAATACCATCTGCACATATATCAGTCTCATCAACATTCAAAGCACAAAATGTGATGCAGAACATGAACCTCTAAAAGTCTGTTCCATGCAGTCTGGGGTGGTCAGGAAAACAGCAATATGTGGATTAATTCTCTAATATCCTATAGCAGTACAATGTCAGACATAAAAGACACTTAAGTAATTCTGTTCCATGACTCCTTACTCACCTGTAGTCTAATCTTATAAGGCAGTTGTTTCTTTCTATATTTACAGATGTAAAGAACTATATATTGGAATAAGTGCATTTTCTTGTATCAGGTGTTTGCTGTGTTGCATCTATTGATTATTTTAGGCCTTGGCATATGTTTTTATCACTTGAACACCAATCTAGATTGGCTATCTCCCCTACCTCTGCAAAGACAGAATAAGGGTGATTTTAGTCTCCTGCTGTCCTCTGGGCACATTAAGCTGTGCATGCCCTGCTGAAAGAAAAGTGAGCCTGTGTTTTATTTTAAGTCAGTCTCGCAGGTAAGTGGATGATGATGTACATTAAATTGACTGGTCTTAGATCTGTGCCTGAAGAGATTGCTTGGTCACCGTAGCAAATTTTCCAACTATTCAATAAAGGTAGAGCCACTTAAATTTGGACTGATCTGGCTGGAGGAAAAATGTCCAGAAAATAAGAAACATATTAATGCAATTCAGTGCAGACCAAGAAATAGTAATAAATGTTGTGTTAAAAGCCAAACTGCACAAATACTAATACTATCATATATTACACACAGACGTTGTGTTAAACTGGGACAGGGTGGTAACATTTCTGACATATTGTTATTTTGTGTGTCATTTTTATTTCCATTTTTAATGATTACAACGTGTTTAATAGTATTACAATTTTAAATTACAATAACTAATACATAAAAAGGGCATGCATTCATGAACTAATGGAGAGACAAGATAAAAAAGAAACACCAACTTCTCTGTCACTTCTCATATTAACAATGCAAGCATGATAAATGGGGAGGGTTGCATGAGGACAGGCATCCAGCATAAAAATTTTGCCAAATCAATAACATTTCCATGCCGGACTGGTTGAAATCCGGGTTTAAAACGACTGCCACCTGTGCCTTTGGCCTGAACAGGGTGCTGGTGGAAACTGCGCTACTGATGGCTGAAGGCACAGGAAGAGGACAGGGATAGTGGATACACTGGGCAAAGGGTGTTGGATATGGAGATGCCAGGCAAGAGGAAAAGAGGAAGACCACAGAGACATGGATGGATGTAGTGAAGGAGGACGTGCAGATGGGTGGTGTGATAGAGGGATAGTGTGAGATGGAGGCAGGTGGTCCACTGTGGCGACCCCTAAAAGAACCAGCTGGAAGAAGAGGAAGAAGGAGAAGAAATAACTGGACTTAAGGTAGGTCCTTTTCCCCAGACACACAACTTCTCGTTTCTGATTTTACTGAACCCTCTGCTGCCACACTTCACACCTCATATCATTAATAGCTTTATAGCAGGATTAACATTTCTTCCAAGGAAGTGAACAGATGTCACTAAAAGAATATGAAGTCTCTGATGGTGCAAGCAATAGAGCTGGGCGATTAATCAAACATTAATTAAAACTGACATTCAGAACCTTTAATCAACATAATCGTCCCCATATCCGTTTTTTTGTTTGTTTGTTATGATTGCTTGTTTTTTTTTAAACTTTGTTAATACTTCACCCAGTGTGTTTATATATACTGTCCCCTTAAAAACATACAACTACGTGTGTTGTCACATGACTCCACCAGTCAGCAACATGGAAGCATCACGGAGGAACACTCAAACACTGGGTCGACTGTGCAACTCAAGCAGCTTGTACCAAAGAAAAAGCTGTATCCGCCATGGTGGACACATTTTGGCTTTAGTAATGACACCGAACAAAAAGAAGTCAAATGTAAACACTGTCGACAAACAGTTTCAGTGGCCAAAGGTAATACCACCAATCTGTTTCAACACTTGGAGCACAATCATATTATGGAAAAAATATCCCAGCTTAGATACATAGATTGATAGACTACAAAAAAACAACCCTGTTAAAAGTACCACAGGACTGCTGAGCATATTTAGAGTACAAACACTGTCAGTGAACTATGAGGGCAAGAACCAAAATAATAATAATAATCATTCATCAATCAATTCAAAGTAAAATGTAATTGTGATTTTAATTTGAGGTCATATTGCCCAGCCCTAGCAAGCGCTCACTTCACTTCATGCTCTCACTCTGTACCAGGCTGCAGCTGCACCGTTCACCATGTATTGGTCACAGGCACAGTCCAAGACCTTGATGAAGACCTACAATTCATGATTAATGCTTTGTTATGAAAGAGACAGAACACAGATGCTGCCAGCACTTCTCTTAACAATGTTGTGTTTTCATTATTTTATTTTACAGTAGCTCCACCAACAGAATTTTAATCTGTCAATATGGTAGCGAGCAGTCAGATTTTTCAGTTAATTAAAAAATATTCGGTTACTGTGACCTCTGACTACACAGGCTCACCCAATATTCAACCCATACCATCCCTGCAGTCTTGAAAACTACATCAAATTAAAATGGCTCCTGACAAAGCACTTTATAATCACACAGAAAAGAATTTCCAACAAGAGCACAGAAGAACTACATGTATCTTGATGGGGGCTCTATTATCCAAATAGCTTTTTATTTCCAATGGTGCAAGCATTTTTGCCTTGTGGGAATTGAACCTCTAATCCCAGCAGTGTTACGCAAAGTTACCCTAGACCACAACATGGTGCACGAACCCTGTGATCTATGCCACTGTTTACCACCATGAGCCATTCAGAACTTGCAATTCTGAGAGCTCTACTTGCATGGTAGCCTGTGACCTTAAGCTGTGAGGTCAGCTGCTATTGACGTTTATCTCGCCAAACCCCTTAGGGGCTTCAAACAAGACCTAATCAGACTAACCACAACACCAGAACCTCTCCTGCATTTATGCTGTAGCTACACAATTACCTCTCATAAGGAATCCATTAGCCCCTGTTGAGCATGTTCACATTAAAAAGGGAGGAGGAGAGGAGATGTGGCTATGGGAATAAAGGAAAATCTATTACACGTGAACGCCACAAAGCAGACAAATATCTGTTTTCCTCAACCGAATTTCCAATTTATCCTTCACAACAGTGATCCAACTGCTGGCAGTTTTATGGAAGCTTTTAAATTTTGCCACTGCAAAAACCTCTTTCAGTCCAATCCCTTGGGGAAGAACCTCTGCCACACTGGAAGTGATGTGTTTGGTTTAAAAAAAAGCAGAGGAGATAGTGGTTGGTGTGACCACCACAGCAGAAGAGGCAAGAGAAAAGACAGAATATTGAGTTGTTTGACTGACAAGAGAACAAAAAAGGGTCAGAGATAAAATACTGAAAGCGCTTACAACAAAATATGGACACATTAAAATACAAGAGTGAGAATACTGCTACTGTCAATACTGTCTATACTTTAAATCTGTGTCCACGTAGTATCTTTAACTGCATTACAAATACTGCCTGACAACAGCCTGTTTCATTTACGTGCAAGTAAAAGCTTTCCAACAAGTGCTTATGTGTCTAAACCCAAAGATGTCTGCAACACACCCAACATGATCCTGGTGACAGTGATTGAGCCTACTTTTTGGACAGCTATTGGCTGAAATGGAGGGCATGATATTTCGATCTACTGTGCATTGTCCCCTTTATTCTGCTGATGTTGCACTGCTCCTTTCCTGTATGGCAGCAAGCTCTACAGTGCTGCAAGCATTTTTCTGCACATGCAAGTGTGTAAACAAGAAAAACTATTTGTTTGCAACCGTGAGTGACTCAAGCTGTAACACTCTCAGACGCGTAAAAAAATATCTTCTCCGTTTTCCAGTATGTTTAGCAAAGAGCCATGTAAAAAATTAAGCTTTCAATACTTGAGCTGACAATCGACAGGGCATACCAGCTGCTGCTAATTAATGTTAATTCTGTGTCAGCATGTGCCGATGGATGATGATAATAATGTCCATAGCACATCATCATCCATCGGCACCAGGGATCAACAATGGTTAAATTAAAGTAAGTGGTGATAGCTCACCAGTCAAGGCTATTTTTTTTACTTCATTTCCCCATTGAGGCACTAAATTAATATCATTATTATGAGACTCATAATAAATTGAATCAGTCTTGCCATAGCTATTTATGGTACATCTCCACTTAAAACAACACTTGCAACTAGGTATGGGCGGCATGGAAAAAAATCTTATCACAATAATTTTTGTCACATCAGTAGATATCGATAAATATTACAATATAAATCAAATCACTATTTCTGTCAAGCTGAAAGGTTCCTTTTTTATACTAAGTGAAGATATAAGGTTAATTTTAATCTCAATCTTATTTATTTTCGCTCAGAATTTGAACATGATACAACTGCAGGTATTTATAATAAACTAAAATCTTAATTCTGAACAGTCAAAAGCTTCAAGTGTTACAGAAGAATACAAACAAAATAGAAAAGTAAATTCTTTGGTCAGTTCCAAACAAATAACATAGATATTAATAGAAAATAAAATCTCAAAAAGCTACACTGTGTTATTTCTTCGGAATCGATTCAAACCCCACAAATAAATAAGACAAAAAACAACAAAAAAAACCGTTCTGTATATATCCTCAGTACAAATTCAAGAAACTTTCAAATGTAAACAAAGGAGAACATAAACAAAACTGACATGTGCACTTATGCTCCAAGGCAAACAATCAATCAATTAATTTAATATATACTTTAAAAAAGGTACAAGAAGTGCAGCACTGTCTCAGTGAAGTGGGAAGTGATGCTCATATATGGATCAGATGTGCAACTTGACCACAAATCCAATGTGGTAGAAAAGTGTGACACAGCTATTCAACTGTCTCTCTACACTCCATGTGTAGCTCTCTGAGAGAAGTGATTTTGGCCAGGGAGTTGGCAACGAGGGTCTATTACTTTAATCAGCCACTTAAATTCAACACGTGCTTACTGGCACCATGTCTTTTACAATATAGCAAGCTGTCGCATTTGTGACATCGCTGTCTCTTTGTTTTTGTCGTAAGGCATGGTATGGGAGAAAGTGCCCGGGACTGTAAAGTCTTGTATTGTGCGTGCATTGCACTGTGCAGGTAAATGGTCAACTGTACACTGTGCAAGATTGGTGCTGCTTCATATGGTAAAAACTATTACATATGGTAAAAACATGCTTTCAACACAGTTTGCAGTTTATGCTACTCTGCTTCTCTGTCAGACTTTAAATAGCCAAAAGCTCTCCGCACTCTCTTTTATCTCACTCACACTCCTAATGTACTGGTGTGTACGTCTGCAGTAGCCCAAACATTAGCACATGTGCTGCTGCCGGCTGCTCCTCCTACACTCTCTGCTGTGTGCATCAATCTAACATGACGTCGCTCTAAATCTATTTCAACCACGATTAGCTCATCGCAGCGCTATTGTCATCTATTTGTGTTGTCTATCAAAACACGGATGGACTGAGTTCCATCGACTTAAAATTGACCATGTCTCATGTTTCCATCGAGGAAAAGTTATTTTTAAATAATTATCTTTATCATTTTATCGCCCAGCCCTACTTGCGACACAAATGCAACATGCATCAGAGCTAATCGCCCAACCCTAATCACTACTTTACAAACTGAGTGGATTTTAAAAGCCATAGTTTCCCCGTTAAATGGAAGTTTAGTTTATATAATTAAATCAAGTATATACTTATTTTTATTGATCAGTATTTGGATCCAATAGCTATAGAAAAAGAACGCTTTTGTTTCTGCAAGTGTTTTAATCAGTAAGGAGGTGAACAGTAAGTATTCAATTGAGCTCACAACAGCAAATACCCAATACTCAAAAACTCGGTTCAAATCAGGGCACAAAAAACATGTGAACAACATGCCAAATACATCCACAAAAAATCTCTTAAACAATCATCAAATGTTGCTGAACACTGGTGACAACCAGATTTGTGTTACCTTCCCATACCTACCATGTACAAGCCCACTTCCATTGCATTATAGTACTATCTCCATGTATCTCCATCCCTAATTTTTACAACTGATATTTACAGGAGTCATTTCAACCAGACGATTCTGGTTTATTTTAGTTATACTACTGTGACTATATCGCCCCTACCCTGTGTAGTTTTAGATCTTTACTGAGTAAAGTGGTTGACTTTCTATCCAGATCAGGGCAAGGGCTCTGCTTACGTATGATAACATATCTTATCTTCAGTGTCTTCTCTCAAGATCACTTTCAACATGTAAGAAACCGAACAGATTAAAAGTTGTTGTGCCCACATTGCCATGAGACTTTACTGCACAAATCACAAATCACTTCCAAAGTAAATAAGAGCTGACTTTGGGCTCCATGACCGGCATAAAGTTACACGAAAAAATTTAACACACAGCAACAAGTATGTGTGTGTGTGTGTGCACATGTATGTACACGTGCATTCCATATTGCTGGGAATTTCAAAACAGCCTTCTGCACCTTGAAGACCCCATGCATCTGTTATCATTTTACAACTTGTCTGTAACTCAGCGAGTACAAACCTCTCAAGCACAATGCGCCCTACTAAGCACCTCATTACAGAAGAAAGGTTCTCTATATCCCGCTGAGGAAATAGGTGGGAGGTAGGATCCTTTAAATGATGGAAATAACACTGCAAAGTGGCAGAAATTACTGTTTCTGCTTCTATTTAAATTCATCTCAACTTCTAGCTTTTACCATACTTATAGAAGTGTAATAAAGTGAACACTGATCAAGTGAATGATGTATCTTTGCTAAGCCCTGTGATAGGTGTACCCCATAATCTCACCCTATGTGACCTGGTATAAGCTGCAGCCACCCTGCAACCCTAAGTTTGATAAGGGGTTAAGAAAATAGATGGATGGATCTTTGCTGGCAATATGAGTGGATACACCACCACGTATAGTAAGTAGTCAGGGAATCATGTCAGTGCAGAGGCTAACATGGTGTTTTTCCTCACCATGAAGGAGAGCAGCAACCAGGTAAGATCAGAAGAGCTAGGCAAAAAAGAAGCAGATGTACAAATAATGCAACAAAACCATAATCTGACAAAATGCCAGCTCATGTTCTTCATCTCAACATTAACTTGCTGATGCTCTGGCTGCCTTGGCATCAAAGGATGTACAGAGACTTTAGCACTAAAAATAAAGCAAAACAGCTATATAAACAAATGATAATTAAGCCAAGGAAACCACTCTCAGCGAGAGTGGAGACACCCCAAGAAATTTATCCTGCTCTTCCAGTCAGAATAAAACAATTATCTCTTCTTATTTAAAGCAAAACTAATGGTTTGTTGTTTAAGTGAAACACATAAGCAGCACAAATTAAATGATGGGCACTGACGACTGAGGAGAAAGACCCACAAGTTTCACGATGGTTAAAGTCTACTTTGTGAAAAACAAAGGCAAAAATAATGCCTTTTAATCACTGGATGGTGTAGTCCTGCCTTTATAGTTGCTTTTATGTGCTAATGCATATGTAAGACACATAGCATAACTTTATAACACTGTGTCTACAGCTCCGACAGACTCACACAACATGTCACCTAACTATTCTACTCCCCTTGGCTCCACGATAATCCGTCCCTTTGTCTTCCCTGCAGTCTCCTCAGCACCAGAGGCTGACAACCTCTGAGAGGGAAAGTATGCAACTCCGTAGATTATTGATGTGTCTAAAGCCACATCAATAATCTGCCTGTTGTTTTTCACACCAGGCCAACACATGTTCATTTAATGCAGTGTAATAGGGGATAGGGATTTGCGCATTGGCCCTGCTGCTGCTGCTGCTGCAGGGGAGGCGGACATACACATGTGGAATGTGGAAGAGAAGCACCCGGCTGTACCAAAAACACAACACACAAAACATAGCCGGGACGAGGCGAGCGGAGAAGTTGTGCTGAAAAGCGAAATGAATCTGCCATGTGCTCCCAACACATGCAAACACGCCAAAGCGATGAAACAAAGCCACAATTTGCATTTTAAAAAACAAATCTACATTTTACTTTTTCATTGTTATTGCTCGTGTGTAGCTCACAATAACCATGCACGTTAACCGAGGCTGTGATGTACCATAAAACCAAGCCAGTGAGCTCCGTCTTACCTGATGTTGCATATCAACCTTCACTTTTGTACAGTAGCAGAGCGGTGATCAAATGTTGCAGCCAGGTCGCTAACGAGTGGAGCTGAAGTCGGCTT
>VUQS01075581.1:35878-48860 GCA_015108495.1 Heterochromis multidens
AAATTTTTTAAAATGAGAGAGAAAAAAAAAAAAAAGAGGAGTGAATTAGGCAGGGCTATTCAACGGTCAGCTGGAGAGCTGGGAGTTGGGTAATGTTACCGGTGACGTGCCGTTATTTCTTGCATGGAAACACTGTAGCGCCAAACGTCATTCGATAAATCTGGCAATTTTAACGACCCGACGTGCTCGAGCGGAGGTAAACACCTCCGAGGAACGGGCTTTGGACTTTTTCCTCAATTATTTATGGCTCATGTGTGAGACACACACAAGTTACACATGATGCAACACTTCATTCAAACTAAACTTTGCAACTGTTCACACCGCTTTGCCATGAAACCCTCGTTTTATGCTTGTTCGAATAAGACTTAAGGCGGGTACAACTAAGTGCTTTCTGAAGCCAGGAAATATATCAAACCGAGCATTTATGATACCACTTGAGGTTACATGGTTTGTACATGTGTCAGCACAAACGAACATATAATCAACTGACACATATTTAAAGGACTTTTTTTTTTTTTTTGCCTTTTCCTTTTCTTCACACATGAACGGGACCGGGCTAGCAAAAACACCAGCAGTACCTGCGGTCACACGCCGCCAAACTGTCCTTTAATTTTCACACGCCGTGCTTATTATTGAAGATATTGTTGTGTTACAGTAGCGGGGCGGCTGTGAAATGGCCTCTCTACAATGGCATTACGCCTAGGCTGAGTGGACGCATTGTTTGTGTCAGCTGCATGTCAAAATAATGCAGACCGCTAGAGAGCAATGACAACAGCTAACGTTAACAGCAGCACACTTTGCTGGCCTGAAAAGCGCGTGTGCCACTCGGCCCGAAAGCACTTCCCAGCAAAACGAAACGAGGAAAAAAAAGCGTAAGTATAATGCTACAACAGTGTTACAACACGTTTGACTGCACGAGGCACGTCCAAAGGTACAGGAAAGTCTCAAATAACTTACATTAGTCCATGCGAAAAGCAACGTAGGCAGACACTCCGTTACTCCAGTTTTTTTCAGATCTGTATCAACATAGATGGACAGCACTTCTCCATAGTCCCGCCCCCACGGTTTAGCAGTCAGGCATATCTATACATATATATAAAATCCCCCCCTCCAATGTCCAATCACAACTCTCCACTCAGGAATAGTGTCTGTTCCCATTGGTCGAGAAGCTTATCAGTCTCGTGCTGAGTTTCCAGCTGTCTCTCTACCATATAGGGGTGTGTCGTGACGTAGCTGACAGTCCGAGGGATAGTAAACAATTGCGGCAGAAATATTCCTTAAGGATAGGAAGTGAAATACGGGGTAAAGTTTACCGGTAATGAAAAACAGTAAGGGCAGCTTTCAAAGTTCAGGGCGTTTACCTGTATGAATTTATAAAGATATATACTAAAAACACTACACGTTTGTTGTTTGTTTTTTTTGATAAATTCACGTAGGGAAAAAAAAAAAAAATCAGTTTTAATGCTGTTGCATTTGGAATTTAAATGTGCCTTTTAAGTCCATATTTCTCGTCATGAATCATATATGGTTTACCTATACATAATATATGAAAGTTCCAGCTTCTTCTTCCCTGTGTGTTAGCTCTGTCCTGGAAACTGGTGGTAGCTGATACTCATGACAGACCATAAGAGCTTAGTATAGAAAACATTTTTACTGACTCACCCATTGGTCTGTGTAGAGTATATATGGACACATGCCAAAGCTAATTTGTTTACTTGGTGAGAGAATTCAGAGGGAATGATAGGGCCCTGTGGTGCTATTCTGTGTCCCCCCCCTGGGAGGTTATTGTAGCACATCAATCACCACATCGCCCACTCTGTAATTAGTACTGATTCTCTTCTTTTAGCCACCTCTTGTCATTTCTCTGGATGTCCCAGGGTACCGCTCTGTAGGACTTTTTTTCTTAATGTCATTGCTTTATGAAGATAACATGAGCTGGACTTCGAGCCCTCCACGTATGGTAAGAAGAAATCCAAGCTGGCACTGGCAACATGCCAGGTACATAATCCATAAGTTCCTTTACATGTAGGACTGAAAGCACTGATACCACATCTGCTTATTGGTGGCTTGAACTTTTCTGTAAAAAGATTAGGGTGTTTCAGACTTGCTTTCAGTGTTGTGTAAAAAGAGCCCTTTAAATTGCATTTGACGTAAGACAATTTGTTTTGCAGTATTTTTGCAGCAGAACATGTTAATTTTCTCTGCTCTGTGCCCCTGTAATTGTTGATAGACCTCCTGCCTAAATAGATTTACATGCATTAGTAGTTCTTATACAGTGACCACAGTGAGCATCTATTTATGTATACTTCACAGTGTGATACGCATGTAAGGCTAACCCACTTCTGCATCCTGTCCACAGTAGACCTGTGTTGCAATTTACTGAAACATTTTCCACAAGTGTCATTTATCAGTGTAATGCTTGATGACACACAGGGTGAGGCTGAGCAGGTCAGTCTAGCTGCCAGAGGCCAAAGGTACTCACACTTTCCTGTTAGCAGCTGTTTTCCTCTGTTTAACCTTTCTTTTCAAATGTATAAGTAAACAGTAACACATTGCATTTCTCCTTCTTATAGCTGCTTCTGACTGTGTCAATACACAGTCTAGCTGAGACATACAGTACAAGTTGCCATAAACACCATCTTATTCCATCCTATTCAACATATTCACTCTTCATTTTCAAGTGCAGGTGAATTGTATGGCCTACTTGTCGTGTGGTGGTCACATATATTTCTTTCAAAATAGATTCTTTTACATGTAATGTGTTGTGTGTTTACATGCAAAGTTTCGCTTTTATTCGTGTAAGGCTTCAACAGTTATTGTATCATCACTGTTCCTCCCACATAACATGTTCACATACCATATCAAATAGTAGCAACCATGTTCTCTAAGCTTATCTGTTATCTGTAACATTTAAACTGGCAGTTCACACTAACTTCCCTGAACCAACAAGTGGACTCTGATTTCAAATTACCATGTTACGATTACTGCACTGTAGTGTAAGATTATATGTGTGTGTTTTTTTTATTTGTGTCCTTTCTGAATTTGCCAGTAAAATTCTGCTTGAGAACTGCCCTTTGAGGTAGATAAGAAAGAACTGAAGGGGAAAATGGCACAGAAGACAGTAGTTAAGAAAGAAATAGAGAAGAATAATGAGGAATGGAAGAGGAAGAGGAAGAACTGGGAGAAGTTTAAAGAATTGGAAGAGAGGAATGAAGAATTCAAGAAGAAAAAAAAAAGGTGAAAGTATATATATACATACACTGATCAGACATAACATTATGACCACCTGCTTAATATTGTGTTGGTCCCTCTTTTGCTGCCAAAACAGCCCTGACCTATCGAGACATGGACTCCTCTAGACCCCTGAAGGTGTGCTGTGGTATGTGGCACCAAGATGTTAGCAACAGATCCTTAAGGTCTTGTAAGTTGCGAGGTGGGGCCTCCATGGATCAGACTTTTTTGTCCAGCACATCCCACAGATGCTCGATTTGATTGAGATCTGGAGAATTTGGAGGTCAAGTCAATACCTCAAACTCATTGTTGTGCTCCTCAAACCATTCCTGAACCATTTTTGCTTTGTGGCAGGGTGCATTATCCTGCTGATAGAGGCCACAGTCATCAAGGAATACTGTTTCCATGAAAGGGTGTACATGGTCTGCAACGATGCTTAGGTAGGTGGTATGTGTCAAAGTACCGTCTACATGGATGGCAGGACCCAAGGTTTTCCAGCAGAAAATTGCCCAAAGCATCAGACTGCCTCAGCAGGCTTGCCTTCTTCCCATAGTGCATCCTGGTGCCTGGTGTTCCCCAGGTAAGCGATGCACACGCATCCAGCCATCCAAGTGATGTAAAAGAAAACGTGACTCATCAGACCAGCCCACCTTCTTCTATTGCTCTCTGGTCCAGTTCTGATGCTCACATGCCCATTGTTGGTGGACAGGTGTCAGCATGGGCACCCTGAATGGTCTGCAGCTATGCAGCCCCATACACAACAAACTGTGATGCACTGTGTATTCTGACACCTTTCTATCAGAACCAACATGAACTTTTTTGGAAATTTGAGCTACAGTAGCTCGTCTGTTGGATTGGACCACACGGGCCAGCCTTCACTCCCCTCGTGCATCAATGAGCCTTGGCCACCCATGACCCTGTCTCTGGTTCACCACTGTTCCTTCCTTGGACCACTTTTGATAGATACTGACCGCTGCAGACTGGGAACACCCCACAAGAGCTGCAGTTTTGGAGATGCTCTGACCCAGTCGTCTAGCCACATCACAATTTGGCCCTTGTCAAACTCACTCAAATCCTTGCGCTTGCCCGTTTTTCCTGCTTCTAACACATCACCTTTGAGGACAAAATGTTCACTTGTTCCCTAATATATAACTGGTGCTGTGACGAAGAAATAATCAGTGTTATTCACTTCACACCAATGGTCATAATGTTATGCCTGATCAGTGTATAAGTACAAAGAATTGTGGAGAGTAAAGATTTGGAGGAGAAGAGAAAGAAAGGAAGTAAAAGAGTAAGAAAAGGTGGAGAAGAAGAAGATAACTATAAGAACTAAAAGAGGAGAAGAAATAAAGGGCAAGTGTAAAGAATTAGATGAGAGGAAAAGAGAATTAATGAAGACACGAAGAAGATTAATCTACTGTAGAATAAATAGTTGCAGAAGGTCTGTATAGGAAGATGTGGATTCACTCAAATCAAAACCACATGTATTTTATAATTTTCTCACTTGTTGTTGTAATTGTATTGTTGTAACTTAAATCTAAGAAGCAGGTCACCCTAATTAAAATGACCTGTATGGTTAGATATCACAAGGGAAAGGGCAAATGTTTTATAAGAAATATTTGGCTAAAATAATCCTTTCCCTTCTTCCGTCATTTCCTTCCAGTTCTTTCATTACTATAATGTTGTTAGCACTCTTTGGTTGTAATATTAACTGGCTCAGATAATATCCATTAAGTAACCAAATATGAATGCCAAACACAGATGTTTACTGGAAAATATGATAGAATCATGCAAAACTCGATATGTGGTTCTGATTTTCAAAGAGCATTTGTAACTGCAATAAATGCATTAATCCAATTTAATACAGCATTTTTTTCTCCCACTTGGCTGATAACAGTAATGTTTCTTTCACCCCTCTGACTTCACAATCTCAAGCATAAATCATAAATCAGTTTTCACTCTGCCAGCTTTAACAGGCAAAATATATGAACTGTACCTGTGCGTGTGCATTCACAATCCATGTACGTGACAATCACGTGTATGTGATTTTTTTTCTGTACAGCACTGCCTGTGTGTGCATGTGCTGGAATCTAGGCCATCCCTCATGGCTTTGTGTCTGAGAGGCGGATCAGTCTATACGATGGGCAGCGAGGCATATGGGCGTGTTTATGTCAGGGGCATGCGCACACAGGACTTCATCTTCCTCTGGGTTTGTGTGTGCATGAGAGAGAGAAAGAGAGAGAGAGTGAGCGAGTATCATATGAGATGCCTGGATTTTCTCGGGGTGTTTTCACTGTGCAAACACACTACAGTGTAATGTGTAATAGGAGCAGAAGAAACATGAGGACTCCTCATAGCTCTCTCTTCCTCACTAGCTTCCTTCCTAGAACTCGGAATGTCTCCATCTCACTTTAATGCCCCCACCTACTAACCAACACACACACACACACACACACACACACACACACAGACACACACACACACACTACTCTCTCCCACTCACAGGGTGAGTCGAGAAAACAGCTGGAAAAGCAAATAGTTGCAGGCAGGCCGAGCCCTGGCCCACTGGCTCTTATACATGACTGGACCTTTACTTGGATGAATGCAGTCCTCACACTGGTTTTTCAGCTGCAGTCAGAAGGCACAAAGACCAGTGCAATTGCACAAACCTAAAGGAATGCTGCAGCACTTGGCAAACACACTCTTTGATCAGCTTCACAGTGTGCAGCCAGAAGATTGGTTGCAGTGTCCCCTGAGTGAGCCACAAGATTCTCAGGGATATTTTGGCACCTACAGGGCTGCGCACAGGAACACACAGTCCAGGGGAAGGAGCTGTCTCAGTAACAACCAGGCCTTTCCTCTGTCCCCATTTTAAGATGTTATGCTCCTTGGCTCTGCCTCATCCTTCAGCTCTTCAACAATGTCATCATCAGCCTCCAACATCAATAAACTCGACCCGTATTCACAACAAATTTGCTGCATTCTTTCCATTTAGACACGAGGAAATTTGAGAGCTGAGCAAAAGTGGAACATGGGGTCAGTAAGTCAGCAAATAGTTTTAGCTGATCCTACCATAGACCGTGCTCTGTTAACATAGTCCCCTCTCATTAGAATTTGGAAGCCTGAACTGTAATATTAATGGGAACAGATTACATTAATGTAAATGCAAATCCATTTTTACAGTTTAATTAACCAGAAAACAGTTAAAAATAAGGTAATAGCAACATGAATGTGTGTACTAAATTTCATGGTAATCCATCTTAACGTCAAGACATTTCAGTCAAAATCACAATCATTTTCATGGTAGGACTAACAGAAAAGTCAATGAATCACCAAAGTAAGCAGCACTGATTCATTTATTCCTTCTGTTTATAAATATCAGTACAACTCATGTGCATATAAAAAAAGCCACATTTCTTGTGAGCAATCTTCTTAACTCAGTTCTTCTGCCCCTATACTGTATGTGCTCTAGCAAGAGTGCAGACATAAAAGTGTAGAAATGTAGAGAATGTGTTATCAGTGTAGCTTTGTCAGAAATCAGGGAGGACCTCACAGAAATAAGAGCCACTGTGCAATCTGTCATTCCATCTGCCAAACTCCAGTCCCTCACTGTATTTTAACATAATTATGAAACTCAAGGAGTATTTTGCTCATACACAGCAGACAGTGCCTATTCAGCACCTTACCCATTGTGCCCACACTGCACTGTTTAAATTCTTACAAACCACATAAAAAGAAGTTTTAAATCCTGAGATTAGTGGTACCACGTAAAAGCTCTGACCACCAAGATCCCACTGACTCTGCAGTCCACTTTATGGAACATAAACACCAAAGAATTGAGCCATAGAAAATATGAAACTTGACCTGTTGTTTCTTTTCAAAGTTTTAAGTTCCCTTTTGATCACTCCATCACTTGTTTTCTACATTCGTCAGTTTTACTTACTCATCTGGTTACATATTATAAATATGATGCACAGTAAATGATAGGTTGTTTTTTTAAAAATGAACATAAACTTATTCTGTTTACTGAACTCAAATTCAAAAAATCTATTTTCTGACTTTTTTAAAAATGTAGATCTCTTAACAAAAAACAAAAAGCATTTATAAATGTAAGATTTCTCTTGTGTCGTGTCTGACACATCAGGTATTTATGTCATATTTACGTTTATTTCATTTTATTTGGAACATTTCAAACAATGTGCTTCTTCTTTTTTAAAATCAGAAAGCCTTTTACACGCTATTTTTTGTCACCATTTGGTACCACGATGACACAGAAGATGCTCTATTCAAGCAAAAAAAAAATCCAAATATTTCTTAGAATTACATTTGAATCTTTAATTAGTTGAAGTAAATGATTGAATTTATGATTTAAATTCAGTGTCAATGAAACTAGAAACCTGTAGTATATTTGATATACATATTTTTTCAAAACAATTTTACTATAAAAATGGTATGAACTATCTAAGTTAAAACAAGTCATTTTAAGTTTACTTTAAATTAATTAAAATCAACAACAATTTCTACCATTTTTGGATATGGTATTCAAAAGATGAGCAGAACATGTGTAAGACTGTATACAGCAGGTTTTTCACAAAAGTAATGATTATGTTCTCTTGATAATAATAATGATAATGATCTCTGTTTTGTCCCTGTAAAGCTCATTTTAATTGTTTGCAATCTGAGAAATACAATAGCAGTACGTGTTGCGTTACTATATTGCCTCTTGGCTGAGTGGGGTGGGGTGGGGTATTTGATGGATTATTTCCAGTCGTTTCAGCTCCTCAGGAAGCGTTTAATGTGAAGTGGCTGGGTGGGAGAGAGCGCAAGCACTTCCAGCCAGACTGTAAGCGGTCCACTGCGAACAGCTACACAGTCATAAATCAACTCTATCATAACACACTACCTTTGTATAGAGAGTGTCAGCAAAAATAGTTTCCATCAGTGTCTCCTGCACTCAAAAGAGGAAAATAGTTTTTTGTTTTTTGGGTTTTCTTGTTTTTTTTTGTTTTTTTTTTTGGTCAAATGATGGAATAATTATTGTATAATTCTTCAGTGTGAAATACACCATGCTGCTGTAACACTACAGGCTACTGTAGGAGTTTAGACCTTTTACTTAAGTAAAACTATAAAAGCTGTGTTTAGAAATAAATACATTTTAAACATTATAATTTTGCATCAGTCCCTAATATACATAAATGTTGACTTAGCAGGGATATAGGCAGATTAAATGGAAGCAGGAGGAGGAAAACAGAGAACATTTTTTTGTGAAACAAATTTTGTACTTTTTGCTACAAACAGTTATTTAAATAAAACCCTTTGATCTAACAACCTGAGTTGTAAAAATTGTAATAAGGAGCCCAAAGGAAAAAGAAATACTATTTTTATAAAGGTTATAAACCAAAAAATGGTGAGAGCACCTGGTTGAAAAAAAGAAATGCATTGAATTGAATGTACACAGCTATGAATATAAATATTTTGAAACATCCTGATCTAGAAAAATGACATAAAATAAAATAAAACCACACAAATGTCTTGGAGTAAAAGAGTTTCTGGAAAAGTAACTGGAGCATTCAGGAACATACTATTTATCTATTCTTATCATTTAGGAACAAATTATCAGCACTATCAGATATTTAATATGATAATTATGATAAAGACCAAATAATGAAATAATGAATGAAGAATTTTATCAGTAAAATTATTCATTCATTATTTTCAGTAATTCAACTATGAATAATGATGCTGTTTTTATTTTTTCAAAATAAACTCTCGTTGTCCTGTGCACCAAAAAATAAATTCATAAGTAAATAAAATAAGTAATAAGTAAATAAAAAAGGAAGCATCTATGTTGCAGTTAACACTAAAAATAAAGTTAATATTGCAAAACAAGTTTGTTCTATATAGATTTTATCTGTAGATTTAAAAAATGTAGTCTGTTAAGATTTAATTACCCTTCAAATTGGTTTTCTAATACATACTTCTTGTTCACAGATTATATTGATTTTCCAAAAAATAATAATAATTTAAAAGAAAATAGGCATTGTCCTTATAAGGGGGACATCTTACCACAGTATACTGTCCTACTCATAAGCTGGCTGAAACCAAAAAGAAAAGAGAAGTGTGAGGCCCTGGTGCACAACTGAGCAAGACTTTCTAGATTGAGAAACAGGCAGCTTTAGGTTCCTTAACAGGCAGCTTTAATAAATTTGCTCAGAAACGTATATGTATACATATATAACCTATATGTCAGCAGTGATGGAGTGAATCCTGAATACATGTTTTCAAGGCAGAGTTATGGTACAAAAAAAAAAAAAAACCTAACTGAGTCTGGCCAGTTAAAGATAAGCTCAAGGTGGGCAAAAGAACTGAGCAATGGAAGTTAAAGGAAGATTAGAAGAAAGTGTTGAGGACAGATGAATGAGAATTTGAGGTGCCCGCGTGAAAAAGAAGAAGGGAATGTCGAGGGAATGTGAAAGTTTGGGATGCTTTGGTGGTGGTAAAGTGGAAGATTTATATAAGAAACAAGGAACGTTATCGCTCTGTTTTACAAGGCTTTGTCATGCCCTGTGGATACCGCTTGAACAGAGCAACTTCCTCCGATAACAGGACGCCAAGCTAAAGAAAAAGCTCAAAGCTATGCAAGAACTATTTAGAGAAGAAGCGGTTAGTTGGTATTCTCTGTATAATGGAGCTATCTATTGAGCTGTCGTAGGAACAGCTTGGCCTATGGTGGAAGGTGTTTTGAGAAGAGTGGGGTGAAATATCCCCACATTACCTCAAAACATGTACAGCTAGATTGCCAAAAATCAGTAAGGCTGTGATTGCTGAGAAAAATATGTTTATAGCACTTTTTTTTTGTTTCATGTAAAAACCTCACAGTCAATCCATCTCCTATTGTCTCTGCAATTTATTTGATAAATAAAAGTATGAGTTTTATTTTCTGGTTGACTTCAAACTTTTAAAATGGTAAATGCTGAAAAGACCATTATTGGCGTTCTCTGGACAGTATTGATTAGCTGCACATTTTTCATGAAATGGTGTAGAAGTCCATCAAGTTCAAAACTGACGATTCGTTAGGTCCGAGCATTTACAACAACAGCGCAGATTCTTTTAGAGCTATGATAGTTTGGACTTCAACTGATTCTCTAAAGTATGTGCACAAACATAAAGGAGAAGTTTTTGGGTGGGGAGGGAGAAGTCAGAAAAAGAGAGACTGCACACAGTGCAGATGGATGAGACAATGGACTGCGGCGTCATCATTCGACAATCCTGATCAATGTCAAGCTGTTGCACAATACCAAACCCCTTCTCCTTTGTCCTCCTTTCTTGCTTCATCTCCTGCTGCCCTGCAGGCTTGCGCTCAGTCCGCACAGAAGAAGTAATTACAGAAAGTTATTCTTTCTGAAGCCAAAATAAGAAGCATCCAAAACTGCTACAATATGGTGACAATAAAAAATGAGAAGAAAACACAGAAAAATCTTTAAATGGATCATTTTGTCAACATTGAAATAGTTCAAAGAGTTCGTCGTATTTTGTTCCCTCATCTCTCATCCTGCAGTATGCAGAAGTTTTTTTTTTTAATGCAAGGCTTCCCTTCTTTCTCAGCTTGCTGTTTTCATTCCTGTCACCCCTCCCTCTCCCTCTGGTCCCTCATGACCTCCACCATATTGCTGAGTGGCAGGGAGGAAGCCCAAATCTCAGCTTCAAATGACTCTGTCTGTGTTTGAAAACACTGAAGATCCCCCTCCCACAAGAAACAGAAGATATGTGACTTCTGAAGACACAGTTGATGTGCCAGCCTAACTGATGCACTCTTCTGCACTCAAGATATCTCACGTTTCCCTTCTTTATTTGCCACATATCTTCCGAAAAGTCCACGTGCTGCATAATAGTGTAATGCAATACTCGCCCAGCACTGCGTCAGAACCCAAAATGGAGCATCACATGACAGGAGTGCCAATGTTGGCTAGAAGTCCACAGATGACATACTTTCTCATGAGTATCCCCAGCTAGAACAAGCCCGATAACTGCTGCTATAATCTAAACTTTACATATAAAAAATGAGGATTGCCTTTTTAGAACTCAAGCAAGAGAGCAGAGTAGCAGGGCGAGACCCCTTTTTTCAGAGTGCATTACTCGCCCTCTGTGTTATTTTTCTCATGGCATTTTTGTCCCTTTTTTGATGCGATTTCAGTGAACTATGAAATCATACACTTTCACTACTGGCAATTTCCTACGGCTAAGATTCCTGTTTTTATGTAGTATCCCACAAATCCCACACTGGTTGCCCACAGCTGGAAACTGGCAGCAGGTTTTAAAAATGAGGATGGTGCCATTTTCCTTACAAGTTCTTCTTCACCCTACTATTGTTGGACATGTTGTTTTTTTATTGACACAGAGGCTCAGGGTGGTTTGCTTTTCCCTCCACTGCAGGTTATGTGTTGTCTATTCATCTTTGCCCCTTGTTTTCTCTTCTATATTCTCTGGAAATGATCAAGATTGTCTTCCACCTTTGTCAAAGCTGTAAAATGTATGCTTACACTAACTCTAAGTGCACAAAGGTTAATGAAACAATAGGCATTTTTGTCATTTCTTGATGACTTTTGCAGCTACACAGAATGCCTAAGAGTTATGCGAAGGAGAAAATATGGTAAATATGGGAACTGCTTTCTAGCATGAGCATTAGACCATTCATGAGTAGATCCAGGTGACACACATCACAACACCCTGTACTTAGCTCCAGGGGTTAAACAGAGCACAGAACATGTGACTGCAGGAACATACACCTACATCAGAAAACAAACATGTAAGAGGAATTGTTACTGTGTTTGGTCATTAAGGTTAAATGAAATTGAACTGATTTGAACTAACTTAGTCCAAACTGAAAGCAATAATAATATGAAATAAACAATGTGAAATGCATTGAATTACACTTAAACTCCCATGGCTCTATAACACATTGCTGCTGGGATGCATACGGGCTACTGATATAAGTCTAAAAATATGTTAGGTAAAAGTGAATCACCCAACAATGGTTCTGGCTTTTGTAATGTGAAATTATATTACTGTGGTCAGACCACATCTGGATCCCCTTCAGTTCGCTTACCAGCCCCACCTTGGAGCTGAGGATGCCATCATCTACCTGCTCAGTTGTGTATACACCCATCTAGACCAGCCGGCGAGCACTGTTAGGGTCATGTTTTTGTACTTTTCCAGTGCATTCAATACAATCAGGCCAACTCTTCTGGATGAAAGGCTGACAGCGATGCAGGTGGATGCCTCTCTACTGTCCTGGATTGTAGATTACCTGACAGAAAGACCACAATATGTGTGTCTTCAACACTGTGTGTCTAACAAGGTGGTCAGCAACACCGGGGCACCACAAGGGACTGTCCTCTCTCCCTTCCTATTTATCCTCTACACCACAGACTTCAGCCACTGCACAGAGACCTGCCATCTTCAGAAGTTTTCTGATGACTCTGTGGTGGTTGGATGCATCAGTGGGGGTGATGAGATGGAGTACCGGGCTGTGGTGGATTCCTTTGTCACGTGGTGTGAGCACAATCATCTGCAGCTGAACGTTACAAAGACCAAGGAAATGATTGTGGACTTTAGGAGGACCAGAAAACCAGTGACCCCTGTTTCAATCCAGGGGGTCGATGTGGACATAGTGGAGGACTATAAATAAGTCGGAGTACACACTGACAATAAACTGGACTGGGTTAAAAACACAACTGCACTGTATAGGAAG
>VUQS01075582.1:0-22499 GCA_015108495.1 Heterochromis multidens
CCAGATGCATCTCTCAGGTCCTGGGTCAGGTCGTTGTTGGATTTTTTTTCCTATTTCTTAAGGACAGGACTTTCATATACTGCTCATCTGCTGTAGATAGACATAACAAGAAGTGGCAGGCCTAAAAACTTTCTTTCAGCTAATCACCTTGTTGGTGCAAAAATAAAATTTTATGCCTGTCAAACTGTTATTTTTGGCATTTCTTCATAGATTCAATGAAAGAAATTGGAAAAAATGTGTTTTTGTGACAGGCTGCTAGTAACAAAGTGCCTTAAGATGCAATTTAAAATTGGTTCTTTGCTAAGTTGTCTGTTATGCTTAGACACAACACTGGTTCATACCTGGAATTAAGTACCTTTTTAAATGCTTGAATGATTCATAGGTCAGTGTTAAGTGGCTCAAACAAACAAAGAAACATTCCTCTGAGAATGGTCAGGTACAAGGACTGGACTGAAAATGAGTGAAAAAGCAGCCAATATCCAAAGAGAAATTTTGAAATACCTTCAGAAAGCCTGAAGAACTATTGCTCAAGACCACTTTCAAAGAAATACAAGAAAGTCTGGCTCCTTGAAAGCAAAACTTAAAGAAATGAGGGGTGTCTCAAGACTTTAGCACAGTACTGTAAGTCTTTAAAATGGAATGGTTATCTCTCAGCGGCCAATCCTGCTGCGGCCAGTGCATCAAAAGACCAAAAGACACTTTGTGTACAACTGGGGGGATGCAACTGGTATCTGAAAGCAGTATTCTATTAAGCACAATTATGAGAATGTGTTGGTACTTCAGATCTTTGTGCAGCATACATGCACAGTGAGAAGTACAGTACATTATTGCTACTGATGCACATTCCCATAGTTATTTCCTATTCTGTATTTTTGTGCGCACACTCTTTTTTTACTGTAAGTGATTCCCTGAGTTTGAGGCTGCTTGTAGAAGAAAAAGAATGGATGAAAGAGAGTTGGAGTGAGAGGGAGAGCTCCCCGCTGATAGTGCAGCGCTAATTAAGAGTGGATGGTGTTTGAGTGTCAGCCCAACATAACACTGCATCACAGAGGAGGATGTGAAGAAATCTGAACGCACACACAGATGCGCACACACACACACACACACGTCTCTTTCTTTCTGCTTGCTGCTCTGTTTTTCTTTCTTCTTGTATCTCACAAGAGGAGATCGACAAAAATGGATATTATTTTCTGTTTTGTTTTGTTTTTTTCCATCCAGCAGTTTCTGAAAGGTCTACAGCTAAAATACCATTTGATGTATTCGAGATAACAGATAGTAAAAAAGCCTAAGCTTGTCTGCTAAATACATGTGGGTGATAGAGTGAAAAATATGTAAGATATGATGGCAAGCCACATTTCCACTTCTGAAACTACTTTAAGCATCAAAGTGCTCTGGGGGAGAAGCAAATTTCTTCTCTCAGAAGGAGAAATATAAGTGTGAGACATTTTTATAGGACAGCTTCAACAGTATTTCAACGTTAAACACAGATGTACTCAAATTGAACAGTGTACTTTCTTACTTTAAGACTTATTTTGAATTCATTACCGAAACACAAATTAATTTATTGCTGCTTGCTGCTCAAGTTTGGGTCAGCAGTTGTTTCTTTTTTTTTAATTTAGCACAACAAATGGCTTTAGAATATCGAGTTGCCCTTTGTTTTGTATTTGCTGCAACAAGTGAGAACAACTTTTTTAGAGAGAGACTAAATCACCAGGACATAGCTGCTAAATTATTTATACCACTGTCTGCTTTTGATTTAAATTCAGTTATACAGACCTTAAACCACAATGATGTTCATTATGCAGTTAAAGCATCCCAATTCTTTATCAAGTAATTTTCAAAAGTGAGAATGATGAGCTGATGGCCTCCTCTGTTGGCATTCACTGCCTCTACAGCCGGTTTCTGCACCGTGCAAGGCTAATTTCACTTCTGCAATCTTTAAACTTTCATCTCGTTTCATGTAACGTAAATTCACAATAATACCTTGACGTTGTCCCTGGTTCCCAGCTTCTTGAGCAGTGTCTCAGCCCTTTGGAAAATCTGATCAGTCACATTATCCTAATGAAGAGGAAAACAAGAAATAAAAATGAGTTGGGAGACTTAATTGGCTACACTTGGAAAACCACCACTGCTCTTTGAAATGCAAAACATGAGGGAGAGAGACACAAGAATTAAGATTTCCAGGGAGCTTTTGGGGTGTGCTGAACCACTTATTTTCCTCAGACTTCGGGGGGGAAAATGTGTTCCCTTGTTATTCTAGCTACTCTTTTTTTTTTGACAGTACTGTTTTATTAAATTGTGTGAAATAATTAAAAATCGTGGAGAGGAGGGACAGAACATGACACGGAGATTCGCAGTTAGCAGAAGCACCCTAATTACCTGATGGACCAATCGGCTTTAAGCAGCGTGACTTGGGGGTGGGAAAGGGCTTTATTCACAGATGCAAATAAAATACAAGCAAAGAAATGATTTTCAGAGCGTGTCAGCTGGGTTTTGTGGTGAGGTGATGAAAATGGAAGAGAGAGAGCGAGTGAGAAAGAGAGAGATGGTAGCCTGGACAGGTTGCATTAAAATCTCCTCTACTGCACTCATGTTTCATGTGAAATGAGCCTTGGGATGAGGGCTCGAGATGACAGGCGTGCGATTCCCAAAGTGTCGTGTTGATACCATGCTGTTCGGCCCGGCTATAAGACTACTGAGCACATTACACGTGTGATATAAATGCAAATGGACCTCCTGTTGGACTTCTGCCTTTATCAGAGGGGCTATGGCAGAGGAGAGGAGGGGGGGGTATGTGGCATGGAGTGAGGAGAGGTTTACAGAGGTAAAGTGCAGGTGACAACTGGAGAGCGAGGGGTGGGGCGGTGGGGAAAAATAAGGGGAGAAAAATCAAGAAAGACATCCCGAGAATGCAGGAGGGTGCTCAGGTGCGAGTGCCTGTCTGCTGTGAAACGGAGAGAGTGGGAAGAAAAAGACAAAAAAAGATCTCTCAAGCCCCTTGGCTCATACGGTTACCTAAGGACAAGGAACTGAGAAGATCATAGCTATTTCTTTTTCTATCCCTCCGTTCTCCACTCATCCAATCATTTAGCACATCATGGCTTGCTTTAGAAACATCTGGAAACGTCTGTGTGGAGTGCACCTTTTTTGCCCCGCTGTAGAGCCAGTCTGCTTCTTTTGGCATAACAAAATGTTTACACATCATTTCAGCAATGCAGCCTGAAATAAGAGAGGCGAGAGAGAGAGAGAGAGAGACAAAAAAAACTACTCCCATCTTTGCTGACAGAAGTATTTGCGTTAAATAACATCCCCCTCTGTTCCAACTCATTACTTATTCATACGCGAGGCAAAGAACAAGACTTCTTCTCTTGTCCGTAATGCGTCCTCCAGCAAGAGCAAGGGAACCTTTGCCGTATTTTCTTTTTTTACTTCACTTGGGTTTGAGTTGTGCCAAGCGGCTCCAAATAGGCAGCCGTCCTGAGGATTAGCTGTCGCTGAAACGGGATGAGAAGTGTGCCAGCAGCTGCCTGGGTCTAATCCTTGACAAACTCTTCCCCGCTCAAGGACAATGACAAGGCTGCTTTGGCCAGAGGACCCGTCGGTGCAATGGCTCACGACACAGCAATAAAGCCACTCGAGTGTGTGGTGACTTTTTTTGGCTGGTATTCCAAAGCGGCCCGCATAGTTCAGCGGTCAAACGGTCTGTGTGGCAAGTGTGTTAATATGTGTCTGTGTGTGTTCGAGAACCTGCCAGGGAGAAGTTTATAGTTTATTAAATTAGGGGGCTTGTTCTTGTGAATAATTTAAATAATAAAAATGGGTTACACAAGCATTTCAGGGAGCTGTGTATCATTAACACCATCTACATGAAACAGTGGCTCTTTTGAGATGCTTTTTTTTGGGGGGGGGGCTTAATTATACAATTTCCAGCGCACAGCCCTTCTTGTTCTTTCTATTCCCACCACCTCCTGCTTCTCAGAACTCTATTTCTACCTGCTAGACATAGAAAATGCAATGAAACAGAAATTTCAAAGCCCACTTCCCAGTTGGCGCAGGTGGCTGGGAGTGCGAAAACACGTTACTTCCAGTTAAGAGTTTCACATCACAATGCCTGCAGAGCAGCAGCAGAAGAGAACCAGACATTTCCCAAGGACAGTGTAGCACTTTAATAACAAGGAATGCAGAGCTGGGACAGCTAATGCCCGGCCATTAGAGTTACATCATCGCTGCTGCACAAATTAAAGTCACGTTAGCGTCGAGGTTCTGGAGAGACAGAGAAGAGAGCCTTGGTAGGGATGAGACCGGAGACGCCTGAGGGCAAAGCAATGTGCTGATCTCAATGTAGTCTGAACGTCCAAAATTTAAAATGTTAATGAGAGACTGTGAGATAGATAGAGGGAACAAGGAGGTGATAAGTGAGTTGGCATGAATTTTAAGAAAGACTACACATGACTAAGAGTCTGAATATTGATGCATGAACTGAGCAGATCAAATTAAAGAAGTTAAAGAATACAGAAAAAAAAAACAAAACCCTGAAACTGAATCAACTTCATTAATAAGAAGGTTAAATAATATGGTATGGGAGCGGATTTGCTGGATTGTGCGATCTTGTGCACAAGATTTCTCGATTTATTCACAGCAGCGCTCAGACAATAGCAGCTTGTTGCCATGGACACTCAACAAAATGGATCTGAAGGAATTAAACCTCCTCCTTCCTTTGAATTCAGTGTTCTCTCTCAATTGTTCGAGAATTCAGCGGAGTCCAAAAGTCCACCACAAGTGACATCACCGGTATCCAAGATACAAAGCTGTCTGAACAAAGAACTCACTGCTCCAATTAGAAGCGGCGCAGTCAAAATAAAACTGGCAAGCCGCAGCCTTGACAGGAGAAAAGCAGCCTCTTCAGTCACAAAACTGGTCTAAACATTTAGTGTTGGGTCGTAATACATTGGTGATGATGACTTGCGGTTTATTTATTTGTAATTTCTGTAGATGAATGAGCATCAAAGCAATAGATATACAAAGACAGCAGTGTAAGTTTGTTTTTTACATTGGTACACCTGGAAGTGGTGATGTGAGTAGTTTTGAAGCTTTTTAGTTAAAAAGCTGAACCATCCTACTGGACACATTAAAAATGTATCCTGATTACAACACTAGATGAAAAAGTACAACTCAGAAGTATCTGTCCTAAAATTCAATGGCAATTGGCTTATTTTACTGTACACTAATGTAATAAGACATATTTTGAATCAAGTTAGACACAACTAGAATGAATTTGTCCTTTATTAGATGGTAAATAAACACGCTCATACCCTAATTAGGTACCTTACACTTTAATTAAGGTCTAATCAAGGAATGTAGTGCAGTATAACATGACAATATGATGCCTAAATATATGATTATATATTTGATTAGAATTTTAAATTGACAAAACACTGAGGTTGAAGGAAATATATTTAAAGGACCTTTATTTAACACAGCTTTACTATATACCAGGGTCAGTTATTGCTTATTAGCAGAAAACTGCCCTGTGAACTGAAGTCACCCCACAGCAGGTCACACGGTTGCAATATCACACGTTGGATGCAACCAGCTATTTAATGCACAATAATAATAATATGGTTTTATCCATGTTTGCATATTTGTACATGTTAGGTAGTGGCTTGGCTACTGGCAATTTCCTACAAAGTATTAATAAAGTATCTATCTATACGTGGTGTATAATTCAACCACAATTTATGTGTGAGGTGTTTAAGTAGAGTATGACTGTGTTTAGATGGTTTAATAAAGAGTAAGTAAGTAAGTAAGTGTTATTAACAATTTTGTCTAATTTGATACAAAGTAGGCTACAGCTTGTAAAGTGTGATAGTACAGTTAGGATGTTAATATATTATATTAATATGGGTAAGACAGAGGATTTTCAAAGTCTTGATGTTTTATTGTCTAGCTACAAAGAAAAAAAGTCTGTGGCTATGCATCGAATTGTGTGGACATTTAATTTCAAATCCAAAGTTAACTTGCAGTTGCAGACAAGGGGTCACCAAGTGGGTTCTAGGTGGAAGCTTTCAATACCTGTGCAAAATATAATGGCAATGCCTCTAATATTTGGAAGGATAATTCAGTCAAGAGCAAAGTGGCAGACAAGTACATAGACTGACTGACATATCCTTGAACCATGCCTCTAATGTGCTTAAAAAGAGAAAACCAATATAAAAAAATTTGTATTAATACACTTTTGTCAGTGTGTACAGAGAGTGGAACAAATTGTATCCTTTTCAAAGACATTTCAAGTATCATCACACTGCTGATCTGAGGGAGGTGTTTTGTGTTTCCAACATTTATATGTATGTGGTGCAGGAAGACAAAAAAAACAAAAAACAAACAAAAAAAAAAAACCCTAATTCCAAGGCTTCATGTGTCTTTGTAGATGCCCATGGGCTATTTTCCGAGAGTACAACTTCTAGCCTTGCACTACATTGTACGACTTTTCTACACCGTAAAAGAAATTCATATAATCCAGTGGTATCAACAAGTTTGACTTTGTGAATGCCAATATTTATTACATACCTGAGCTGAACTGAATAGGCCTTTTAGATCTCTGAATGTAGCCGTGATTGCTGCCTCTGTCAAACGAACTTGGGAGTTGATTGCTCCAACAGAGATCCCGCCGTACCTGCAGTGTCAGGAAAATAATCAGAAAGGTTTAAGTGAAGATAAGAGCGCATGAGCAATGCCCCCCCAACACAAACACACAAACACACACACACACACACGCACACACACACACACACACACACACACACACTTTAAACACATCTACTTTCATGCCTGTGCAAATACGTAAACAAGTCAGATCAAGTGGAACCTCAAGTTATCATGGTAATCACACACAAAGTAATTCTAACACATGTAGGAAAGCTTCAGCAAATTCTCTCTTCTGCACACGCTGTAATTATTACATGAGGTTTTCACTGTGAGCTTTCACAACATTATTTCGGTCTCACTTTTTTAGGTCCTTATTATATCAGGAGCATAGGAGAAATGTGAAACACTATTATTACTCTGCTCTTGTCACAAGTTATTGCCCAAGAAACATTCATTAGACATACAGGCTTAATACAGTCCAATAAAACAGACAACTTGTGTCGCTGTTTATGCCATTTATAATATTTGGGTATTAACACCTTTATTTGAGAGCAGCAGTGGTGATAGACAGGAAACGATGGGAGGGGGGAAGGGAGTAATGCCTGGAGGGTCCACTCAGCCGGGAGTGAAATCAGGAACGATTCGGTTACTCAGTTTGCATCCTTACTATTAGGCTACAGAGGCGCCCCGGAAAATGACTATGTGAAATTACTTTTAAGTGAAACCTTTTCGAGGTCAGCTTGTGATATAACATTGTGATGTTAGGACCTGCAGCTGTGGCTCTCTCTCAGAGTCATGCCAATGCTGCTTCATTAACTGATAAGCGTCTGTATACTGGCTTGCTAATTTGAATGTTACATGCCATATTAAATCATTCTGAAACACTCCGAGCTGCGTTCACAACTATCTACTACAGGTTTCAGTCTGTGAATTTTTTTGAATTAGGCGTTCACCAGTTCACATGATAACTTTTAGTATCAATTATAATGTGGAATCTGGAAATGACTTACTATCACCACCTTTCAAAGGCAGACAGACCCCTTAGAAGCTCCGTTTGAACACTGTCCGTCAAACTATTTTTCTCCGCCCTGAAGGAAGAGTTTTTTTTTTTTATCAGCTTTCCAAATTGGAGATGAAAATGATGCTTCAATTTATAGCTTTTTACAAACCCTCTGCATGTTGACGGTTTCAATACACCCCTCACGATTACACCCCTGGGCACACAGACGGATATGCATTCTTACACTTGCTCTGCATAGTTATATAAATACTACACATATACAGCATAAACATATACTATACAGAGGAAATATGTACATGTCCAACATGTTCTGGAATCGTGATGGAACATGCACAGGGCTGAACAAACACATCAGCCTAATGCTTACAATTAATCATTCCTCTCACTGACAGTTTGCTGTTAATGGTTTCATGCACTGAAATGACAGGTTAAGGGAAGTGTATCAAAGAGCGGCCCAGCAGGATTTGTCAGAACACGATAACTGCGTAATGAGGAGAGATGGAAACGACAGCACGGTGTGCAGGACTTTGTCCTTTCATTCATACTACCACCTGATCTTCTAAAAATAGACACACCGACATCACAACAGCAGTATGAATAGACAAAATGAAAGAAATGAGCAAAGCCACTGGTCTCAAGTGCTACCAGTTGCACATTCACACCAATATGCATTACCTGGTTTTACCTGACTTCTCAAAAGTCTTGACCAAGAAGTCTGTCATATTCCGCCCAGTTAAATTCAGCAAAGTGTCTGTTGTGTTCTGTATCCGCTGTTGAAAAAGAGTAAAAGCAATTTGTGAAACTATTGGTTTGCCGTTTGTGTCAAAATAGTGTTTTTTGGACCACTTGGGGGCACCAAAAACAAGACATACTGAGATTTATCACCTCATAAATTCATAAAGTTGGTATTGGTAAACAAATATATTAAGAGATGTGTTTCTGTCCAGCTGACGAATGCAACTACAATATTCACTTTCCTTTTATTCCTGCTAAAAGAAGCTACTTGCTGATTTGCTGCTGTTTCTGCTGGACAGCTGGGTTGATCCGGAGGGCTTTATTTTCTCTGAAGGCAACTGCCTCCTGCTGCTAAAAATGAGATTCATCAGAGCAATGCATTAAAGCTGCAGACCATAAAAGCAAAACAATGAGCTGAAAATGCCCCATGGAACTGTTCAGTAATAATCATCTGTGGGTTTGTCAGCACCAGTGACACTCTGTGCATTATATTTAGTCAGGTGATCCATTGTTAATAAAAAAAAGCGTTGCTTAGAGCAGCTTTGAGTTTAAGATGCAGCAGACCTTTCCCAAACACTCTGTCGTTTTAATAATGCAAGGATAACCTAAAGGCAGTGTTAGTTGATGCAGGACTCATGCAAAACAGGTGCAGGTGGCTTTTATTTTATTTACTGTATGAAAGGATATAAAAGCACTTTGCTTTGCCTGTGTGCCGTGGAGCATCCTGAGCGGAAAGGCTGACCACAGACAGACTCGACTGCTAACCCACCCAGAAAAACTCATCCAGCCAATGCAAACAACCAACAAAACTAGAGAGCAAGAGCATTCTGCAGGTGGTATCTATCCACTCCACTGTGGAGCACATTCCCCCCAACTCTTATCATAATAGTCAATTAAGCCTAGCTATGGGAAGCCTGGCTGAAATCTACACCCCTGCCAAAGCTGGGGAAGCTGTTTCTAATGTCAAAGGACCCTAATTAGATACCCTTCTGTGGATAAATGGGTACATTCAAACAACCAATTAAGCGAGGGTGCAACACATTGCTATGAATACACTCCACCTTGTGCAGAGTGATACACACAAAGGCACACACACACACAACGACCCCAAGCTGCTTTAGCCCTGCTTATTTAAAGAGCTAACACTATGCTAATTAGTAGAGTGATCCTTGATAAAGTGCAATTGAGACCCCTGGACTGAAATGCAATTTACCAACACCACCCCCCCAGTTACACCGGTTATCTGCCCTTGTGTACAAACAGCTTGATGTGTGAGCTTTGGGTAAACATAGTATGTACCCCTGTGTGTCAGTTACCCCTGTGTGTATTATGCCCATGCTTTTTCACTTGTATTATATGTCAGATTACTTTAAAGGGGTCTGTGTCCAGGTATCAGTTAACAGTTTTTTTTCATCTCCCCTTTTATTCATCATTCTAAAAAACCCCAAATCACTATTTTTTGGGGTTGATAGTGCGTGGCACTCGATCATGGGGTGTAGAAGTAGTAGTAAAATGAAGAGAAAGCTGAGGTAAAACAGGGAGGAGGCGATCTGAAGAGAGATTAAAGAAACTGTGAAAAAGCAAATGGGAGAGGAAAGCAAAGGAGGAGAATCGTATGGAGGATAGAAAGCTAAATTCAAAATTGGAGGAGAGCGCGAAGGAGAAAGAAAAGGAGGAGGAGAACTCAAATTGCAAAGCAAAGAAAAAAAAACAAGCAGAAGGAGAACGTAGAGCAAGAAGAGGACCCATCTGGCTTATGAATCAGAGATAAGGGGGAGGAACGGCACAGCAACCTTGGTTTATCTCTGAACAAACATGCTTCCCTTTCGAAAAGCCACAGGAACTGAGAAACAAACAAAACCAAAAAATAAGAGCTTTATACTCCACCGTGTGTACAATGAGTTTATACCCTGGCATACAGTCGGCATGGGTCTAATTATTTTGGCCTTCGTCCATATCCCCCATCAAAAAGACTGAAATGGGAACATTATGTGATTGTGTAATACCTGGGTCTGCATCTCTTGTTCATTACCTGGAAACAGCTTCAGTCTGTTTGGCATTCTGCACGACATCAGTTCTACAGCTTGATAGCTAGGTAAGCAAGAAGGGGTGAGGGAAATGTAAACTAAGGAGTAATCAAATCTGTTGAATGAGCTGGCATACTCGAGCACTGGAGAGATAAGAGACCGTGCTGTGTTCATATTAATCTTGCCACTGGTTACATCGTGCTGTTCCTCAAAGGTGAGTTTTATCTAGTGCGCACAAAGAAAAGCAATCTTGGGGAGGAATCTTCCTTGCTTAAACATGTCAAATCGTACAGTCACCTGTTTTGCCGCTGAATACCATTAAGGATGAGGAATGCAGAGTAACTCATGCCACGATATCACAATACTTTGCCCACTATAACAGTGGTTACATGATACAACAACTCTGCCACACTTTACAAGACAAATGTCTATAATACATCATGACAGCTGTGTAACAGAAGAGGACAAAATAACCCAAACATGAAAAAAGCAGAAATTGTATAGTACTGTGCAAAAATCTTGAGCCACGGCTCATTTCTTTATATTTTGCTAGGAAATTGGGATATAGGTGCAGCGAATTATTGAAACGTGCAAACATAAATATAAATAAATAAAATAGAGTATATAAGGTAAAAACAGAGTTTGTAATTTTCTAACGAGTTTGAAAGTCAGTATTTGGTATGACCACCTTCATACTTCAACACAGCCTGAACTCTCTTAGGCAGCTTTCTTCTCATTTCTTTAAGTAGTCTTCAGGAATAGTTCTCCAGGCTTCTTAAAGGACATTCAAAGCTCTTCTTTGGATGTTTCTGCCTTTTGTTCCATTCTCTGTCAAGATGATCCCACACTGCTTCAATAATGTTGAGGTCCGGGCTCTGGGGAGGCCAATCCATGACTGATAGTGTTTCATTGTGTGTTTTTCTATCCAGGTGTGTTTTTACTGCATTGGCGGTGTGTTTGGGATCATTGTCAGGCTGAAAAATGAACCTGTTTGCAGTCACATGCACAATCAGACACACCATGCAATACCGTGATTGATGGAATCATAATTCCATTAATTTTGACAAGATCTCCAACACCACTTACTGAATTGCAGCCCCAAACCATGACAGAGCCTCCACCATGTTTTACAGATGGCTGTAGACACTCACTCTTGTTATATTGAAAATAATTTGAACCAAAAATTTCAAATTTGGATTCATCACTCCATCAGACCTGTTGCCACTGATTTTCGGTCCAGTTCTTGTGTAATTTGGCATACAGCCTTTTCTCCTTGTTTCCCTTATTTAAGAATTGCTTCTTGACAGCCACCCTTCCACTGAGACCATTTCTGATGAGGCTTCAGTGAACAGTAGATGGATCAGCTGAAGGGTCAGATGCATCTCTCAGGTCCTGTGTCAGATCTTTGCTGGATTTTTCTGTCTATTTCTTAAGGACCTAACTTTTAGATACTGCTCATCTGCTGGAGATAGTTTTTTTTTTTAGGTTTTCACACCATGCCAAGTAATGCTAAGTTTTCAGCTGATAGTTCTTTGGGAATCACCTTGCTGGTGCAAAAATACTATTGCATGTCTGTCAAACTGTGTTGTTATCTTTGGCATTTTTTGTAGATTCAACTAAAGAAATGGGAACAAAGGCTGCTAGGAACAAAGTGACTAAAAATACAATTTAAATTTGATTCTGGCACACCAATGGTCAGATACAAGAACTAAGCTGAAAATGAGTGAAAAAGCAGCCAATGTCCAAAGAAAAACCTTGAAAGTCTGGCTCCTGGGAGGCAAAATATAAAGAAATGTGGGCTGGCTAAAGACTTTTGCACAGTACTGTATATCTTAAACTTCATTTTGCTTTAAGTGAAAAAAAAGGAATTGGTGTTTTGGCCCCAGTGTATTAATAATCATCATCATAGTGCAAAGGGAAGCGATATGATTTATTGCTGGATCAATACATGCACAAGCATTTGCTTCTGCTTGTGTGCATTGTTGTGAGCTTCTTCAGCTCATTATAACATGATGTGTTGGTAGTGGCAGGTGGCCAATTGTATACTTTTGTGTACCTGTGTCACAGTACATATTTTGGGCAATGCTTTCCAGTTCAGTTTTCAGTTCAGTTCATTCATCATGCTACATGATTATGTCCAATATAATCACATCACTTTAAACTGAGCTGAACAGAAGCATTAGATAATAGCTAACGGTCCTGGGTTAGAAACACGCACCTACTAACCACAACAAAAAGCTGCAAGCACACACACCTGGTGACAGAATTTCATCTAAAATCCCTTTTCTTCTGTTTAGCTGCAACAAAGAGACTTTCTCACCCTCCATTTGCCTCTCCTCACAAGTCAATGACCTTTCTGCTTTTGTTTTCGAGCATCTCTTGCTTTCTGCTGAGAAGGAGGCTGTGGACAGGTCGTTTTACACCAAAAAGAATCTGCGTGTGCTGGGAGTCAAAGTGACAAATCTGCAGGGTCCAGCAGAGAAAGGATGTGCCAGTATGCTTTGTTCGTGATTGGTTGAGGATGACCTGGTGGGGTTTAGATGTGATCAGCACTTAACTGGATTTATTCCTTCAACAGCTGTTGTCAGAGAGAAAATGTGCCCTCATATGTAAGGTTTATAGAATCATTATTGTTTCACTGAACTGCATGAATAAATTACAACATAAGATGACTAAAATATATTGGACTTGCAGACCCTAACTGAACAGGCCACAAGTGCAGGATTAGGTTAGATTATAAATTCAGTTCAATAAACACTTAAAGGTATTTTTAAGCAAATTCTTAGACCAAGAAGCAAAGGTAGACAATACTAGTTATAGTTCGCAAGCAGAATTATCTCTTTTTTTCTCCATCCAAATGGTAAGCCAATGCCCTACTTCAAAGGCCTGATAGATGAGGCCAAGGAGAGTAATTTGCAAACAAGCTGTAGTTAGGCCAGTCTCCAAATGATAAAGACATCAATCGTAATACATTGAAAGTGGCGGCTTTATCAATTCCTCTGCACGCATGACGGCCTATTCATCTATGAAGGTTAAATATCACCAGTGAATGAGAGTCAATACCTTAGAATTGATAGAGGGCTTACTGTTGCCTGCCATTACCATGGAAACAATGATTTCACACTACCTCCTGCAGTGCCATGTCCATGCTTTTTTCTCTTTTGTATTTTCTGTAGTTTCTCAAGGGCATATTCGGAGGTTCGGCAGGATGAAAGATAAAAAAGAAAACTACTGTGAAGCCGGCACACTTTGTCATGATTTATTCAACATGGGAGGCTTTCCGGTCAAAGGGAATACATCCTCACAATGTGTTCGGCTTCCATGGGTGGTCTATGCCTCAGACTTACATCAATTTAGTGCAACCTGCTAGTGTCAATAGGTAAAAAATACAACAACGATATGATATATACGATATGTTCAGTTATTTATATCTCTCCAGATATCTTTATATCTGTGATCATATTATAACTCATCACAAGCAGCAATTCTCCATGTGAAAAATGATACTCGTACTGTATACCACTGAGGATGGTAACATTAATAGTGTGGTTATGACCTTATGTACTACGCTATATACCCAACAGTAAACCCTATGTTTTGACCCACTGGTAGACTTGCAGTTAACAGCAGGGAGGCTTCAGAGGTTGGAGAACAAAGTGTCCAGGGCTAGGGGGTCACACTTCTATATAAGAGAACAGAATACAAGAGAAGTGGATAAGAACCTGTGCAGGTTTAACAGTGGGATATCTGCTCTTACAAAACTACAAACTAACAGTTTACTATATTAATATTTACATCAGAACACTTTTTTTCCCCCTGCAATTCAAATATTTTATTTTTTAAATAATTTATGTTCCCACTTTTACCGTTGATCACAGAATCAGATCTTAGCATAGCAGATACAATAGATTGTTGTGTCAGTTTCTGAGTGGGCATTTTTTTTTCCCAAATGCTTTCTCATGAAAGCGCTGTGCTGCTCTACCTTTCTCTTTTCTTTTGTTTTTTTGATGTTCTATTGAATTTAAGTCAGGAGACATATCTAACAAGTGTCCTGGGTTTTGAGTTTATGGACTTTGAACATTTGGTTACTATTAAATATTTTCCATTTGGCTCTTAGTTCATTGTTTATGTTTTCATCTTCATGTATATCCTTATGACTCTGAGGCGTTAGTTTTTAGCTCCAGTTATTGTTTGTAGTAGAGTTTTTCCCTCCGTATCTTCATTCTGTGTCTTTCCCTCATGTTAAGTTTGCTTTTGTGTCTGAGTTTCCCTGTTTTTAGTTATGGTTACTCACTTCCTGTTTACTTTGGTAGGCAGTTGTCTCTTGTGTGTTGCATTTAAGCTGCGTTCCAGATTATGTCGAAACTCTAAATTTCAGTGTTCCCAGGCGGAATTTTCATCTGGAATGCCCCCTCAACTCGGATTTCCAACTGGGAAAGTCGGAGCAGCCCCACCAACCCTGAGTAACCAATCCAAGATGGCGGCACTGAATGTAAACAGTAGTTAAACTGTGAAACTTTTAATCTGTACTGCCACTATTGTGTATTTGTGACTAAATAAGTAAATATGCCATTCACAGAGCACTGACCAGGCTCTATCCATGGACGTGCTGCAGACGTGCTTTTAAGCACAAAAAAACAAGTATTGCTCTGATTTGCTAGCGATGCATGAATGGTTTACCTTGAGAAGAAGCAAAACAAATCCTGTTTTTCCTCACTTTTCCGACTCAAGAGTGACGTCACTCCCAAGTTCCGACTTCCGAGGTATCGGGAATGCAGCATCGGTTTGCTTCTCTCCTCTTGTCTTGATTGTCTTGATTGTTTGCAGCTATGTCTCGTCACTCTCCTGTGTTCCATTACCTGATTACTCTGTGTGTGTGTATCTAGTGCTGTCTCCCCTTCATCTTCTGTTGCACTGTCTGTTTCTGTCAGCTTTTGGATTATCTGCTTTTTTTGTTTGCTTCTTGGATTTTTTTGTTTTTTATGTGCTCCTGCATTGGCCTAAATAAACGTTTGTTTTTTGTGAATTCAGTCTGTCTTCAGAGTCTTCGTTTTGGCTCGTCAATCTCTGCGATTCATGATAGCAAGGTCTTCTACTTTTCCCCTTTTTCCTCATTAGAAACTTCTGTATGCCATCTATGACCTTTTTGCAAACCTGTCTCTTAAAAACTAAAATACATTTTGAGTTAAACTTCGATGATACAAAAGACCTTCCTAATATCAAGGAGACTAGGGTTCAAATACTATTTAGGACCAATATTTTTAAGCTCTTTTTCTTTTTTTAATAAACATATAGTATGGGCAGGGGTGTCTTTTAAGCTTTGTTTTCTCTCACCGTTCACTCGCTTTCACAAAAACCTACTTGGTTATGTTTAGAAAATATTCCTGGCCAGTGTTCAAATAGACCCTCTCACAATCTTAACTTCATTCATTCATGCCTTATCTAATAAATGATTGCCAAAAAAGGCAAGTGGGTGACAAATATTTGGTTAAATTCATATTTGTGATGCATCATAGCCAAACACAATGTGGGAGGAAATACATGTGTCTAAGTGAAGTCTCTAATGAAGTTTCATTGAGTGGGAGCTACTTTTTCAGGTGACAAGGCTGATAAATGCCATGCCCCCACAGTTTTTGCACTCGTTTTGCACTCAGCTAGTTATCACCACACACTGATATCTGTGATTTACCGTCAGGAATATGCATTTCATTGTGCTAGTCCTGGCCAGATGAAAGCAGGCAGGCCACATCATCGCACTAATTTATCTCGGCTTCATCTGGCCAAAGAATGTGATCCCAATACTAATCAGACTGGCGTTCATGATCTTTAGCAAAGTTAAATCTTGTTGAAACTCAAGCAGAGATTGTTTTCTTCCATGTCTGTATATGCAATGCCCTTCACACTGTGTGAACTGATAAAGTAATTTCACTTTCCACAGAATGCCCCATTTCAAGTGTGAGGCACTTGCTTGTATGTTTTTTAGGATGTCCTTGGTGTCAATTTAGTATGGCCACTGTGGCTCTGATTACTGCTACTATGGCTTGTTCTACAACTCCTGTTTTTTCACGTTTGTGAAGTCTCAGTCTGATTTTTTTGTTTGTTTTTTTACTTCCTCTGGCAATTTCTTTTCCATGACACAGCCAGCAAAGAGAAGCTTCTAATGTTCACAGCATGTTTTACAACTATAGTCATACAATTTGGACATCTGGAAATCACAGATGTGTTCAACTTTGTGTCATTTTTGCCACTGGTGGCGCTACTGTGCTAGAGGCATGCACACCAAAATGTAACGGGTTCTTCCTTTTATCACTGTCCAATTCTCCACCAACTTTCAGTTTCTTTTCTTATCCTAAGTTTGAAAAAAATTTTAGTGGCCGATTGTTACACAATAAAAACTTAAAATCCTCAAGGTTGCTTCCATGCAAAAATGAAAGTCCATTTACAGGATCTGGATTGGAACAAATAAGATGTTATAAATAAATGAGAAATGATGCAAGCGAATTTAACAAGATGCAGGCAAGAACTGGCCTTCACAAATGGTCTTCTTACTGTGGCTAAGTGTACTAAAACGACCAGCCACTTACAGTACGACACGATAAAGCAGATAAGTAGATATCCAGTTAAGCAGCAAAGTAGGAGCAATTCATAAAATGAGAGGAAAAAGATTCAGTCTTAGAAGCGCAAGAAATGGGGGGGGGGGTTGACTGGGGTTGTTTGAAAATTGAGAAGGATATGGAGAAGAGAAAAAGAACAAAATAAAAAATTAGGGTTGGAAGGAAAGACCTTGATGGCCTAGCAGGCTATCGGGAAGATACAAAGAAACGAATAACACCTCAACAAATGGGAGACTCCTGACAGTGCTGTCATAAGCTAAGACTGAACATCAGGGATGGGAAAAGGTTACACAAAGGGCACTCCTCTTGTTTTACTGTCTCAACGATCATCCTTTAACATGATTCGTGGACAGGTGCTTCTTTTAAATGGCCCTGGAGGGCCGTGTCATAGAAAGGAGCACACAGCGAGACTTAGAAGTTCAACAAAGAATTACAGATCAATGCAGAGTGTGAAAGTGCGCTGATTGCAGAGTGGTTCTGTATATAGGGGAAGTGTAAGGAAAGAGGTGAGGAATAAATGAGTGGCAAATGAGCCCAGTAGTTTCAGAGAGTGTCATTTAATGTCCTGCTTGTTGGAGGTTATCGGCTTTGCGGTCCCTTTTTTAACCACTGTCTTTTAGCACTTCCAAAATGACATCTCCAAATGCATCAAAGATTTAAGAGGAAATGTCACAGCAATTATAAAAGTAAATACTTTCATTTCATGTGCCTTGATTAGTATTTTCTTTTTTCTCCTCACTGAACCAAGACTAAAAGGACTAACTGTAACTGCTTTGAAAAACTGATATTACAATTAGCATTTAAAACTTATACCACAGAAGTTGACACCTTAAACCACACTGAGGAAACTTATTTTGATTCTCCCAATAATCAAGTCTCTGAATACCTTTAAGTGTATTCAGAGAAATGCCTTTTGTTGACAATGCTGTATTTGAGCATGAAATCATCAGTTTGAAGTCTGCGTTCTCAAATACTCTTATTAAAACGTTAGAACCACAAGGGTTTCAATTTATAAATCTTATGTGAACACGTACCCTATCATAATACACTTATGTTCATATGATTACATCATCCAGTAGTAACTACAGCACTGTGCAAAACTCTTGAGCCACCCCTCATTTATTTATATTGTGCTGCCAAGAAGCCAGACATTAGTCATTTTTTTTTTTAAATGGTCTTGAACAATACGTCTCCAGGCTTTCTGAAGGTCTTTCAGAGTTTTTCGGTCCAGTCCTTGTACCTGACCATTTTCACAGGATTTTTTTTTTTTGTTAAGTCACTTAATGCTGACCTATGAATCATTCAAGCATAAAAAGGCACCTAACTCAAGGGATGAACCAGTGTTGTGTCTACAAATAGCAGGCAAGTTAGCAGAAAACTGTATTTTTTATCCTGTCACAAAAACATAATATTTTCCCATTTCTTTAGCTGAATCTATGAAATATCTCAAAGATAACACAGTTTGACAGACATAAAATAATATTTTTGCACCAACAAGATGATTCCCAAAGAGCTAATAGCCCAAAACATTGCATGTCTCAGCATGGTGAAAAAAAGGGAACCAACATCAAAAGAAGAAAAACTCTGTTTTTACCTAATATACTGTATTTCCATGTATGTTTGAATGCTTCAATAAATCACTGTGCCTATTTCTCATTCTCCTAGCAAAATATAGAGAAATAAGGGGTAGACTGTATTTGGTGGACATGCCAACACAGTAGGTGGTGGTCCATAAAATGTCAAAAAAATACTAAAAAGACCATGCAGAAATTAGCTAGCTAGTTACTAGTTAAATGTGTGGTTACCTGAGTTAGCTCACCAATGTGAGTTCTCTGTGGGATATGTAAAAAAGATGGTTGGTAGATCCCGTAGTCTTGAAGAAGGTTTGATCAGCTGTTGATATCACAACAGCATTTGATAATTGTATAGTGAAAATCTGATGTCATGACCAACTTTGATGTCATCTGCTGCCACACCTTCACAGCTCCAGGGGAAAACCAGTAATCAGTAGGCTGCGCACTGGCCTAGCTATTACCCAATTTCCCAAAATAGGTTTCAAAACATTTCTCAAAAGCAGCATGACTATCATTGTCACAGGGCTAATGCAAGCTCATGCAATGCTGGAAAAAAAAAAAAAAAAATCAATAAATACTGATAGCATGCCAGCTCTCAGCCTTGCAGGACTAATCAGCTCAGACCTCTATGTCTAGAAATAAAGATCCAAATGTAAAACTATGAATTAGCTTCTGTAAATGTAATATTTCAAAGCCAAATCTCAGGCATTAGCCATCAGGACTCCCCTGCTCATTTCCACCCTCTATCTAGGGTAAACTACTACAAACAAATTCTCAACCGTCATAAGTCTCCAAGAGGAAGAAAATATTGGCAGATTTAGACGGGGTTAGCCATGAACCATTCAAATTCTAATCTCTTAAAATGCAGGCACATGCCACAAAGCCTGAGCAAACAGACAAAGCCATGTCTAATAAAATGACATTGGAGTGCAGTGACAGCTTCTCCAGCCATTCTCTCTCAAGCTTAGATTTCTCATTATCATTGGGAGACAGCAGTGCAAATCATTTAGCTCCAAATGAGACACCGCTTTCTCTCTGTGTCGTGATTGGTTCAGTCAGCAGGTGGTGGCTGGTAGGCAATGATGTGGTGTCTCTAACTTGCCAATCGATCCCAGCCTGGATCAAACCCCTTCAGGTCAGTCCATGCACATTTGCCCCAGCTGCATACCGCCATGTATAGTGTCAAAGTAATGGTCCATAGAGGATTGCTATTGACTTGTAGAGGATGAGACATGCAAAGCTCCCAGGACTTGGGGTTTGAGCAGAAAAGGTGAGGTCCTTTGCAAATTCTATTCTGGAACTGCATGCTATGAAATGTCCTAAGGGACTCTACAAGGTGGAAAGTTGGGATATATCTGAAAGGACACACTATGGGTATATTTAAAGAGAATTTTAACAGGTATGTGGAACAAGCTGAATCACTTGCAATGGCCAATTCGGTGTATTTTCAGTAGAATCAATTTTGGCCCCATTTTCATGCATGCTCGCTAGTTCACAAAAAGGGAGGCAGCACAAAAGGCTGATTTACATTTTGCAATGCAATGCAAATTCCTTGTTAGTAAGTACCTTTACATTCTCAAATCAAAATGATGCTGACTGGGACTTTCAGACTGCAAGCCAAAAGCTTCCATGATAAGCATTTTTATTGTACTGTTGTGTCACTGATTTATTTTTTATTTTTTTACATTTAAACCACTCAGCTCTCTTGCTGCAGTTTATCCCTCCATGACACACATTCAGTAAATGTATGCATTTCACCAAAAAAAAAAAAAAAAAGAGCTGCACATCCAGCCGGGAACAGTGACCCTGAATAGGCAGCGGTTTAGTGTCTCGCTCAACAGACCTCAGACAGATACTGACACGTTCACTGTTGCACATGATCGATCTCATAAATCCATAAATTCACATACAGGCTGATCCACCGACTACACCGCTGAGAGACGGTGTAGTCGGTGGATCAGAGACTAACCTGTGGCGGAGGGAGACCACCCGCACCAGGTGGACAGTCGGGTAACATCATTGTCCGTTTAGGAGTGCTGCACTCGCAGTCGGGGGAGGGGTTAGACATGCTCCAGTTTCCATTCAGAAAGATGTCAGTGACTGACTGATCCACTGAGGGAGTGAACCAATCAGACCCCCTGGGGGAACAAGGTAAATTCCTGCAGGAAAATAATGACATAAACATAAATACTTCACTGGCAACCACTGACCCCCCCACCACTTACATCCATCACTGTATGCCTTATTTCCTCTTTTCTTAAACACTGGTATAACTGCTGTGGGAAAAACTTAAATCATAAAAGTAGCAAAGCTTTATCATCATAATAACACAGCTATATATTTTTAAGGCTTCTGGAAAACAACCACTTAATTAAAAACTGGTTACTAGGTTTACTACCTAGTAAAACACTTTAATATTTCCATGTCATAGGTTTAAACAGGTATTCATTATTCAACTTATCCTGATCAAGACTGCAGAGAAAGCTCATTATTTATTGATCAAATTTGTTTTTACAAATTGGTTTTCAAAATCCTGCGGAGCACTCTTTCCCAGTGCACTGGGTTTACTTTGTTTTCTACATCTAGCTCAATGCTGCTGCTGGATTTGTTGGAAAGAGGCTCATACATGCGTGCGTAACAACTCACTAAACATACACAGCTTGCAAAGATTCAGACTCTGTCAGCATCATTTGGTTTTCATGTTTGGCTGGATTCTTTTGGTATGTGACCAGCGTACTTACAGTATAGGGTCTCCATTCATGCAGCGTGTCCCAAAGCCAGGGTTGTTCAGCAAGCTTTCCACCACCTGGGACACCTCCACATTTCCTGGTCCATCATTGCTGTAAAATTCAGAATATAATGAAAAATTCATCATTAAATATTTCAGTTTAATCTCTCACAGAAGGTCCACATATCACTTTAATCCATGAGCGCCAGCCAGTCTGTCACAATGTCAATAAAACAGACAAACAAGTATTAAATAGGCATTATGAAAGAGAATGAACTTGGACAATGGCCTGCTGTGGCAGAACCACTCCATAATGGAAAACACGAGACAGGCTGTCTACAGGTATAACCAAGAACAATTTAGAAACGTTAAAGACTGTTTTAATGTTCTTTTTAGGTCAAACTGTGCACAAAGCACAACTGAAAATATAAGGAAACACATTCAGAAGGTAAAATAAGGTTATTCTGTTTAATTTAATGAGATTTTACAAATAAGTTTTTAATGCTGAAAGAAAACAATATCACTGTTGTACTATTGTCTCAACTTTGAAACACCTTATACATAGTCTAGAGTAAAATTTGCTTCATAAGATTTTTAACACTATCTCCACCAATGATGAATGATGTTTTCACATCATGTGATAGTGTTAAAAATCTAACTTTCTTTTGATTTACAGCACTGTGCAAAAGTATTGAGCCACACCTCATTCCTTAATATTATGCTAAAAAATGGGAAATGGGTGCAGTGATTTATTGAAACATGTAAAAATGCATAGGAATACAGTATATAAGATAAAAACAGAGTTTGTACAATTCTACCAAGCTTGAAAGTCAATATTTGGTATGACCACCTTTATTCTTCAGCACAGTCTGAACTCTCTTAGGCAGCTTTCTTTTCATTTCTTTATGTAGTCTTCAGGAATAGTTCTCCAAGCTTCTTGAAGGACATTCAAAGCTCTTCCTTGGCCGCCTTTTGTTCCGTTCTCTGTCAGGATGATCCCACACTGCTTCAATAATGTTGAGCTTTGGGCTCTGGGGAGGCCAATCCATGACTGATAGTCCTCCATTGTGTGTTTTTCTATCCAGGTATGCTTTTACTGCATTGGCAGTGTGTTTGGGATCATTGTCATGCTGAAAAATGAAGCTGTTGCCAATC
>VUQS01075584.1:0-17037 GCA_015108495.1 Heterochromis multidens
ACTGTAAAATACGAGTTGGAGCTGCTAGATAAACAATGTGGTAACACCATTTCTTAATTACCTCAAGCATGTTTTTTCTGCTGGCAAAGACATCTGAGCATATCTGACAAGCATATACACCAAGAAATCTAAATATACAACATATCTGTGATAGGCTGATGATATCAAGCAACTGATTTATCCATCGGGGTATAGAATAGTAAAGTATAGCCATGTTAACTACACACTTTGCTAGCACTAACCACAAAGGGGAAGAGGCTCAGGTGGCTCAGGCAATAAATGATGGGTGACAGCAAGGCAATTGAAGCAGCTTCTCATTCTGTTGAGGGCGTGCTGAACTAGCTCCTAAGCAAGCAGTATCCCTGAGTGTCACATAGTGATGTCGATGAGTAACAGAAGAAAAGGACTCTAAATGAGGTGTTTGAGGCAATTCAGCAGCAGTGTTGTCTATGGAAGTGAGTAGGTCAATTTGTCCTCTGTAATTTTGAAAATCGTATGCACAGAAAAGCCAGATAACAGACTAGAGAAAGGGGCACAAAAGGGGCACTTTAATATGTTGGTGGCCTCGATCCACTTGTCTGAGTCTGAAGTATAGAATAGTATAGTTTGTTTTTTCTCATTTTTTTTTTAAATTTTGTTTTCCCACTATTTTCCATACAGTGTGGATGTGATCACAAAACATAACTTAACTTATAAGTCTGAAATTAAAAGAGTGTATAACAAAACAAGGTTAATGACATAAGCTTCTCACTTTTATGGTGTATATTCTGAGGATTTGCTTTGTTTTTCATAATGTGTGAACATGCTACATGCTAATCATTTGTGCCCTGAAGGTTCCTGTAACTGTAGGCTGTATCTGTTATTAAACTGCAGTCTGCTGCCATTTTTAAAGCACTGCTTAGTGTGGTACTTTGAATGGAGAGGTTGTCTGGATTTACTGTGACTAAAGAGAGTGGAGCATTTCCTGTGCTTCACTTCTGTTTTGTCTAATATTTTTAAACCTCAGTTTGGGTAATCTGGTATTGTAATTCAAAGTTCAATTCAATTCAGTTCACGTTTATTTTCAAACTGTATCAACAGTCACCTCAAGGCTCTTTATATTGTAAGGTAAAGACCCTAAAATCATAGAGCAATGATCTTAAATCCCATCAATTTTGAAAAGGTTAAAAGGCCATTTCCAAACAATTTGAAGTCCATCATCTACAGTGAGAAAGATTATTCACAAGTGTAAAACATTCAAGACAGCTGTCAATCTTCCCAGGGGTGAATATCCTAGCCTGAGATGTTTGGCCATAATGCACAGCACCACGTTGGCAAAAACCAAACACAGCATATCAGCACAAACACCTCACACCAACTGTCAAGCACAGTGGTGGAGGGGTGATGATTGGGACTTGTTTTGCACCCACGGGACCTGGGCACCTTGCAGTCATTGAGTAGATCATAAAGTCCTCTGTATACCAAAGTACTCTAGAGTTAAATGTGAGTCAATCTGTCCTACAGCTAAAGCTTGGTCCAAACTGGGTCATGCAACATGACAATGATCCAAAGCACAGCAGCAAAGCTGCAACAGAATGGCTGAAAAAGAAAAGAATCAATGTGTTGCAATGATCCAGTCAAAGTCCAGATCTCAACCTGATTGAAATGCTGTGGCAGGACCTTAAGAGAGCTGTGCATGAATGAATACCAACAAAGCTCAATGGGATGAAGCAACTTTATAAAGACGAGTGGGCAAAAATTCCTCCACAATAATATAAGAGACTGATAAATTCATACAGAAAAAAATTATTTAAGTTCCTTCAAGTTACTGCTGATAAAAGCGGTTCTACACGCTATTAAAACATGGGGTGTGCTTAGTTTTTCTTGCTGCTTCTGCATTTTGTCTTGATTTATGTTAAATACATAATGACATGGTGTAACATTTAATGTGTTGTTGTTCATCTCAGGTTTTAGTCATCTAATTTTAAGACCTGGATATGACGAGATAATTTTTGATTATGTCCTGATACCTAAAACCTTAGAGAGAGTGTACTTTCTTTGCACCACGGTACATGGTCACAGTATTGTAGAATATACCTTCATTCACAAAACCACTAACTCAGGTACTTTAGAAACGCTTCCTTTAATGAAAACAGGGTTTCTTGTCATCAACATAGGACGATCTGGTATTGTCGTGTTAGTGTTGTTCCTGAATCAACAAAACTAATGTTGGTCCAGGTTCAACATTGCAAGTGACCAATCACATTGTAGTGATGTCATAGTTTTGCGACATGGAAACACCATCACACAAAACACCAAACCGTAACCCTAATCCCATAACCCTAACCCTAACCCTAACTATAGCCTCGTAACTGTAACCCTTAACCACGGTCACATCCTAACCCCTACCCTAACCCTAACCCTAACCGCCCCCCCCCCTTTTTTTGGATTTTTTTCCTGAGTGGACATCGGCAGGTTTTTTTTCCAAGTCGCAAACCTATGACATCATAACAATGTTATTGTTATGTTGATCCAGGAACAACACCAACACGGGGATGTCAGCTAGACCACCAACATACAGCAGAAGCTGTTTTACAGAAGATGGTTTATATTAGGAAGCTCACACTGTATATGATCACACTTCATTGTATTTAGCACTTGCTATGATGGAGGCCCAGTCATATACTCTATGTTGCTAACAACAAACCTTGTTGTCATTATGGGAAGTGTTTCTAAACTGAACTGAACATAGTGTTTTTGTCCCCTGTGCCCTTCACAGTAAACTATTTATATATAAAATAAGCCCTGTTTTATGCCAGTTCTAAGAATACAGAAAGAATCTTGCATCATCATTGTTGCTGTGAAAACAACTTTGTCTGCATTGGTGTTTTTTGTTTTATACCTTCCAAGAAAATTCATAAAACCGACATCTGCTGCAGGACCCAAAAATATGTTTTAGAAATGGTTATTAGCAGTGCACTGTCCTAAGAGAAAAGTGAATATGACTCTACTACTAGGGTCAGCCACCAGAATTAATATAAAGTCTTTTTAAACATTGAGATGGAAATATTAAAGTTTAACAATAATAGAGAGTAAGCTTAGAAAGATATTTCAGGAGTCATTATTTATTTATTTATTTGGTTTTCATTGTTTGTGTTCGTTTTTTGTTTGTTTGGTGATCATTTTCCGTTCCTTGATAGAGGCTAATTTATGATTTACAATACAAAGTCTGCAGCCTATGTATCAGTTTGGTTCATTAGAGCATGTTTTCAACCAGATTTTCAGAAGTGCACACAGTTCTTAGCGTCATTATGGAACTTTGTCCTCTCAGGCTGTCCTTGAAGGCAAGGTAGGATGGTTGTTCGTGGCTAGGTTTTTATTTCAGTCCACAAAACAAAAAGATAAGCCCTCAGCATCTTTGTTTCGGGTACTTAAATGGGTGATTTTGAGTTGCCAGATTACGTGCGAATTCTGAGCTTTGTCAGCAGGGGTGTGTGTGTGTACTGACAGGAACCCTTGAGGGCAAAAACAAAAGAGACAAGACACATGGTAAAGTTACAACCTTTAACTTGACCTTGGCAATTTAACTATATTTAATTTTAATGATGAAATTGTATATAATGTTTATACTGTGTTTCTGTTAACATGATTACTAAATTTTATATTTTTAATTTTTAATTTTTATTGCATGATGGGCACATTGGTAATTATTAATTTAGTCAGCAACCTCACCTGGAACAGATTCTAACATCAGTGCACATTATGTGTAGATAAAATTCTAGGCTCTATCTCGGTCACTTACTGTAAGGATATGTCAAGTTCAACAAAACCTTTCCACCTGGATTTCAAGTCATGATATGCACACAGGTGATAGCCTTTTTCCATGATAGTGGTTTTCCGTGATAGGCTTTTTCCAATTTGTGTTCCATGCTCCGGCAGGCACAATACCACGATCCTGAAAGTGACACCTTCAAATGGAAACCAATAATTAAATACATCTGTGTTTGACAAGTAAAATTGTGTGTTATGTAAAATGTCTGTTAATTACAGAAGTGATGGTTCACATATGTTCAAAGAGCATAACAATTCTTTTGTTAAATTCACCCTGGTTACTACATATGCGCAGCAGTGTTTTGGAGGAAATGCCCTCGTTGCTCTCACTGTTTGGGTGAAACAAATCTGCATGCTCTTTACAAGCTGTGGAAATCCCCAGCTACAGCTTCTGTACTGCAGAAGTAACTAAATTATCTAAAAAAAAGACATCCTTTTTTGCTTATTGGTTTTCTTTTTGCATTTCACTATGTTTCATAATGAAAGTTATAATGAAAATCTACACATGGCTGTCAGGAAGAAGTTATTTGAATTCTTTAACCTTTATTTATTAAAATGGATAATGATCATCTGTCACCTTCTTGAAGCACATGAATATATCACAGTGCATATGTCTCTAGCACATAGAGGCTAACAGCAAATATTTTTCACCAAATATAGGCTATAGGATTTTTTTAAATAGTATTTTTTTTACAAAACATGCAGAAGGGAAAATCACTTAACTGTTTTGGGCCCAAGAAAAAGAGCTTTGCTTCTGCTTAAAAATATAAGCTGTCTCTTTAAGGAAATAACTAATCTCATAATCAAAACAAGAAGGACTACACTAATCCATTAGCAAAATACTGCAGTTATGTCTGTAAGGTCTTCCACAAGACCAATATGAAGTCAAATATTGTGTTGTGACAGTGACAAAGCCTGTGCAGCATTTTTTAAATACCAACAGGACAAGGTACTATAGGCTATTCAAGGCTCCATCGCAGTCACTTACTGTAAGGATATGTCAAGTTCAACAAAACCTTTCCACCTGGTTTTTAAGTCATGGTATACACACAGGTGATAACATTTTTTCCATAATAGCGGTTTTCCGTGACAGCTTTTTTTCCATTTTGTGTTCCATGCTCCGGCAGGCACAATACCACGATCCTGAAAGTGACACCTTCAAATGGAAACCAATAATTCAATACATCTGTGTTTGACAAGTTATTTGAATTCTTGAATTCTTCTTCTGCGCAGCATTTTTTTGAACACCAACAGGACAAGGTACTATAGATCTTCACAGAGCAGCTTAATGGATTTGGACTACTAAACTAGGGCTTTAAAACAAACACATCAAATAATATGTCAACAACCTTAAAATACACTATAGAATCCCTTGTCATTAGGAAGTGAAAGATACTATATTTTCTTTGATGAGGTAGACACAGAAATAACAAACATTTCACAAGTTAAATGTGGAAACTAGGCCACTCATATCCAGAGGGAAAGCTGAAGAAAATGTGCAAAAGCCTCTCCTCACACTAGATACCATATCAGTTTCATCCAATGCTTGGTGTTTTGAAGATGTTATGTACATACAGATTATGTAATTCAAAAGCTATCTGTGGAAAGTCAGATGTTTGCAGTTTAAAGTGATACACAATTATATATCAAGCATTTGAAAGGTTGCTCTAACTGTGAAAGTTGTGGCAGTGGTTATCTTGTGGCCATCTTAATAGCTGTAAGTCCTATTAGCTAAATGTCACAGACCTTTCAGAGCTGCTGATAAAGAAACAGGCAGAATATTGAGAACTGGGAAAACTTACACATACAGCTGTGGTCAGAAGTTTACATACACTCATCATGGGCATGAATGTCATGGTAATTCTGGGCTTTTAATCTTTAAGCTATTCTTTTTCCAGGGTGCAATGATTGTACAGCATACATCTCTAATCAACACAGAGTCAAAAGTATACATACAGGTTCAAATATTTACATACATTTACTTAAACCGTTTAATAAGTGGTGCTGAAAGTTCTACAATGTCTTTTAACTTGACAAGGCCAAGGCCTGTTAACCTCTCATTAGTGATTGACTACAACTGGTAGTTTCTCTTTGCCAGCATAAAAAAGGATTTGTTTGACAGAATTAATTGGATTGACCAATACTCAGAACAATGAGAAAGTCCAAGGAACTCGGTGAAGATCTAAGAAGGAGAATTGTAGAATTAGGAAGGTCTCTTGGAGCCATTTCTAAACAGCTGCAGATTCCAAGATCATCAGTTCAAACAATTAAACGTAGGTACAAATTATTCGGATGTGTCACCACTTTGCCAAGGTCTGGAAGAAGACCCAAACTGTCACCCTCTAATGAGACGAAATTAGTTAGGATGTTCAGAAACAACCCAGCAACCGCCCACGCTCAAACCTGCCATGAGCTGGAAATTGCTGGAACACCAGCATCACTGTCCACAGTGAAGTGAGTTTTACATCGCCATGGACTGACAGGGTCCCAACCAAGAAAGAAGCTCCTGTTCCAAAATCAACACCTTCATGCTCAACTGAAATTTGCAGCTGCCCACATGGACAAGCCAAATGCCTTCTGGAGAAAAGTTTGAGCTATTTAGCCACAATGACAAGAGGTATGTTTGGAGGAGTGAAGGTGAGGCTTTCAAACGTAAGAACACTGTACCAGCTGTCATGCTCTTGGGCTGCTTTGCTGCCAGTGGTACTGGTACATTGCACAATGTGAATAGAATAATGACCAAGGAGGACTGCCTCCAAACTCTTCAACTTCCCCTCAAACTTGGACACAGCTGGATGTTCCAACAAGATAATGATTACAAACGCACATCAAAACTGGTTTTGGAATGGATAAAGCAGGCTAACATTAAGTTTCTGAAATGGCCTTCCCAAAACCCCGACCTCAACCCTATTGAAAATTTGTGTGCTTAAAAGCCGGGTACCTGCCAGGAAAACAACCAACTTAAATAAACTCTACCAATTCTGCTGAGAAGAGTGGTCAAATATCCATCCAAAATTATGCCAGAAGCTTGTTGATGGCTACCAAAAGCATCTGGTTGAGGTGCAACTTGCTAAGGGATTTAACCAAATATTACTGTATGTATAATCTGGAGCCTGTATGAATAATTTTGACCTTGTGTGGATGCTCCACACATGCACCATATCAAAATTTGTTTTAAAGTTATCAGTGAGAGTATGGGGATGTGGTGAAATACTATATTTTAATTTTTCGCATTTTGATTTATTTTTATCCTCAGTATAAAATCCAGCAATCACAAATAAATTAGAAATATATAGTAAAAATGCAATTGTTTGTGATGTTATTTGGTGTTTATTGCTTTAGTTCATATTTCATTTTTTTTAACAAGATTACCTGCATGGCTAACTTTTTGCAGCTCAGTTTTTTAAGGCCGTTTCACGCCAGCTATTTTGTCACGGCAGGAAAAACACAGGTATAATTAATGACAACAATATCGAGAGTTCGACTCAAGTTAGCCAGTTTCTCAGCCCTACAAATGATATGTAAATATGTGCAGACATTTGGACTTGTCATAAACAGAAAAAGCACAGGTGAACCAAATATCTTTTACAGTGGCACTACTCCAGTAAGTGAGCCAAACATCCAGCATGTATGACAACAGGATCATGGACCTAGCTCACCGAAATTGAATGCTATTGTAATGTTATTTGTTTATGTCTTTTTCTGCTATGACAAGCAAAACTGCTGTTAAAAAATAAACAATTTACATATAAAAGTTTACATTGTGCATGCTGCCTCACAAGTCTTACTCTTACACCAAACTATTATTAATCCTATTTGAGTGACACCTTTGATTTGCTGCTATTAATTCAAAATGTCACACCTGTGTGACATCTACATATTAACACTCTCCCCCAAGTTACACCATTGTTTAACACGACAAAGTTCATATCAAAGTTCAAATCAGACTCTGTCAATACAGTTACTGATGAAAAGCTACAAACATGCAGTTAAGTTCTGCCTTTAGCATTTAAATTACTCAAGGCCAAGCCGTTTTGCCTTTGCACTATCAAAGCAAGTGCAGTTGCAAGACTGGGCTGTCAAGTGTGCTATTTTTATTCAGATTTGCTTACTAGGAAAACACAACTAAGGGAATACATACAGACTATTTTGTGTGTAAACTCAACAAGCTAGCCAAACAGTTCAATGTTTAAAAAAATACTGGTTAGATTATTGGAGTTTGATGATAGGGGTGTAGAGAAAACACTGTGCAGGTCTTTGCCCTTCTTGTAAAAACATGAATAATTAACTGATGCTCTTTCTCCCTATGCCTCTTTCTATCTCCTTGTGTGCTTACCTATCCACTCTGATCGTGTGTGCTTGGCTCTCTGGTTCCTCATGTATGGACTGTCTGACTGTCGTGTATGTGTGCACTTTCATATTGTGTGAATGTTTGCGTGTGTGTGTGCATGTGGACACATACGCATATCTTTACCTTTTGGCAGGGATGACGTGTCAGGCAAGAAGTTCCTACTTGGACACAGAGGTCCTGTGGGGGTACCGCTTCACTCCAGTGCTATCCTTGGAGAAGGGCTTCTACGAGGTAGATTACAACAACTTCCATGATGTCTATGAGACCAACACCCCCACCTGTAGCGCCAAGGAGCTGGCGGCTAAGCTTCGCGAGGAGCCATTATTGCCACAGCTTTCGCTCCTCAGCCCTGAGCCCAAAATGCATACTTTTGACCCCCTAAACCGACTGTCAAAACAGGATCCACTGAACCAAGATGAGGAGAATGAAGAGAGGGATTCAGGGGGTGACAGAGGAGAGACCAATGGCTCAGCTGCCGCTTTAGAGGAGCTGCCACTTGCTGATGGACTATCTGACTGACTGGTTTGACAGCTACAAACCCAGAAAACTCTGGATAAAGACATATGACATTATATGGCTTCATTTAGTCAATGGCCGGCTTGGTCCATTGCAGCACTCAGAGATAAAAGACATATCTCCACCAACTCATGCAATATTCCTCTACTAGAGTGTCAATCTATAGTATAGATTGGTTTTGTAGGCAAATAGTCCACATACACAGACACACATGTACAGTATCTATATCTACACTTACAGGTTGGTGGTTCAGATTGTGTTTTTATAATCATAACGACCACTTACTGCTATAACTCTGAAGTTCAAGTTGTATAATGTAAACTTGAGCGGAAACTGGTAGCCATGACAGCTTACCATGGGCTTATTATGGATACTCCAATATTCTCATTTTAGAGTGTGTTAATTCAGCTTCATTAGAGCATAATCTCATAATTCAGCTCGTGTGTCTGACAGCAGCTTCTGTGTAGTAATGGAACCTTGCTATTTTTTTAATTTATTTATTTTTATTTTTTTTACTATAGGAGATTATTATTATTTCCTTTCTCTGTCACTGTTGTTCTTCTGTGTCAGAAATCCCACTCACCTAGGGGGAAAGGTCTTCAAGTATGCAGAAGCAAATAGGAAATTTATGAAGGCAATCTGTAATGGCAACCCCGATCCAGTGTTGTTTTCTTTGATCGCACCTTTCCTCATGTTTGTACTGTCAGAACTTCTCTCGTTATGAGTGTCTAATTCTGTCCTCGACACACTGGGAGCCTTGACCCAAAACAAACCAGCTAGTACCTCATTTTGTACTCATTTTCAGGTTTTTAAATTAAGAATGACAACTAGGCAAATGCTGGCAAAACTGCATATATGTGCTACAGTATGGTTGGTTAAAGATTTAATTCCCCTGCCCACTACAGCAACTGAAGCATTGATTCCAAGCCCCTGGTACATGAAGCACAATTTTTTTCACAAGGGGACTCCGCACTGACCTATCCACCCACCTAGCCACAACTACTGGCTGATGCATGTCAGTCCTAGTTAAAAGAAGCATCCAGATATAGATTTCAACACTTATATGTAATTTTCATGCTCAAATCCTATTTGAAAAGCTCTTCATTTTTATATATAAAAATTTCAAACGCTCCACAAGCAAAATGTAATATTCCATGTATCCTTTTGTGTTTGTTTTGCTTTTGTTTTAAAAGCTTAAAGATAATCAACCTTGATATTTTTTGGCTGCATTAAAGCTAAGTGTACTAAAGATACAAACAGGATGTCTTATTTCATGACTGTAGCATCTGGCAAAGCTATCACTTGCCTTTTTTCTGATATTTTTTTTTTTTCCTCTGAAGGTTACCTTCAGCTTTTGCCTTATAATTTGAAATCTTTTTAGTTAGCACACACTTTCAATCTGTAAGTTTACCATCGTCCCACAACCCCAGATGTTTTGCGTGATATACTTTATGGCCCTTGACACTTGAACTGTGAGGACTGTGGCCTACAATATCACTTTAGACTTGTCCTTGAAGGTCACAGAGCTTGCATGGTTGATGCAAAAAGAAAAACAGGGTATTTTCTAGTCATGCAAATCGTACAGTTTCTACAACATACTATCACGTGATCACCCACATCCCCCATTGAATGTTTTTTTTGCCCTTTTTTTTGTTAGTTCAATGCCTTTTTTTTTTTCAGTGTGACATTTTGGCATCTTAGTATATTTCTCATTAGAGAGAGGTCATTTTTCATTCCTGGAATGTCATCTGTTTTCTGTGTGTTCTTGTGGGAATAAACATAATATGGCCGAAAGAACAAAATGTTCCTTTTAGATAATCTGCACATGCACGAACAAGTGTATGGGAGTCTGTGAATGTGTAGGCATTTTGCACGACGCTGCAACTGAGGATTTAAAAGTACCTTAATTTGGAGTGACACTGCACTTTATCAGCTGCTGTGTGATAAAATGACACATTTAGTGGCCCTGGGTGAAACAACTGTGCCTCGCACACATGCTACCTGAAAACTGGATTAGCTGTGCATGAAATCATGAAAAGGGAACTTTAACAACCTGCAATTATGATTGCAGAACAATCTTGTCTTGCACTAAAGCTTGAGGCAAGGGAAACAAAGATGGAAAGATTAGAGCAACTTTGTTGCCACCACACCCTCCAACCCCTCCTCTATGTCTGAATTTCAAGTGATGGATTAACATGACTGTGGCTGCTAGAAGCTTCAGGACTTAAACAGTTTCCCTGAGTCGGCTTTGTGTGTTCGGTGACTGCAATTGCATTCACATACACAACAGCCAGCGGACTGATTAAGAAAGGCGCCACAGCTATTAACTATCAATAGAGAAAACACTGCAGAAGTCACAGGGGTAATGACATTTGAAAGAGTACAACCAGTTAGAAAAATGAAACATGGTGTTACATTTGGTGGCCAGTGTGCCATAGAAATTCACTGAATCACAGCAATGTGCTGTCAAGGCTATTCTTGTCCAAGCTATTAAATCTGGAAGTTGAATTGCCAGCAAGCTGACAGACCCTGATTCAAATCTGAATAATGTACGATGATGAATATAATGCAACCATTCAATGGTACATTGAAATAGATACCCAAGGCAGGTGCATGTGGGTGAGCATGTGTATGTGTGCGTGTGTGTGTGAGAGAGAGAAAGAGAGAGGAGACGGACAAGATCGCACAGTCATGACAACCTCATGCCAACAATGACACACACAAACAGAACAACATACAAAATTATCTTTTTAGTCTTTTGCCAAGTTACACATGCTGTTTCTACTGAGAGGAAATCATGGAAGGCAGAGGACAAAGACAGGTAAATTTCTAAAGATAAAGATAAATGGCCCCATACCAAGACACTAACTATTGTTCTTCTGCTTAACATGGCTAGCTAATACTCTCCCCCTTCTGTTAAATAATGCATGTTTTGAATGAAGAAGGAAGCACAATGGCCATTAACATCTTCGTAGTCAGAACAAAGCATCCTGGATGAGGGAGAGAATCACAGACACAGAAAGAAAGCAAGTGGGGAGGACTTCTGCTGTGGTAAAGCACACTTGTGTGAGCTTTTTCCATATTCTTTCTCTATCCATCTTATTTTGCTTTGCAAACAAGCTGACCCTGTCAAACATCTCCCACTGAGAACAAACACACTGAAAAACTGATGGAGCCGGGTAAAGCAAACAATTACTTTATCCCTGTGCTGCCTTGAGATGTTTCTTTCTTTCAGAATCCATCCAAAGACTAAAAGGCAAGCTCCTAAACCCCATTGTCCCATTTTTAGAAACTGTGCCTCCCTGCTGCAATTATATCTTATTAAGCATTCAAATCTCCTCTTACATGATACTGTAATGAATCCCCTCGTTTCATTCCCTTGCAGCCCCCACTGGTAAAAGAATGGTTCATGTCATTTATTCCTTTTCTCTCTCGCTCTCTCTCTCTGTCTTTTTGTGAAAGGTTGCTATTTAACTCCTTTGCTTGCGTGTGGTGCACATCGGCTGAAGCCACTTCTGCACATGCACCTTCATATGCAGCTGTGCACATGGTCTGCTGTGTTTCCTGGGAATCTTTCCCTGCAGTGTTAGTCAGAACAGAAGCTGAAATCCTCCTGAATCCAGCAGTGAACGTGTTACAAAACGTTATGTAATACAGCTTCACACAGAGGAAAAGAACCAATGGCAAGCTACAAGGTGACGTATTTCAGTCTGCTGGTTGTTCATGGTGAAAATTTGTTTGATGCAGGTCAGTTATACAGTCTGAAGTAGATGGAAATCCACAGAAAAAAAGTTTTCTGAACTTCATAACGAAGCTATGTCATTCCTAGAGCAGAAATATGCTGCAACCCTTATCGTCACCACACACACTACCATTATGTGAACACAAACATTTTTAAAGATGTATGAAAAGCGAAAATCAATAGTGCTGCAAGACAACTTGCTGGGCTGTGTGTAAAAGAAGGTTGATGAATGATCTCTTTCCTGACTTTTGAATTGAACAGACAGACAGAGGTACAGAGAGAGAGACAGAGAAACCTTTGCCTTTTCCAGCCAGTAGACAGAGGTCTGCCCTTTGATGTGGATGGCAGCCTTTGATGAGGATTTCTATGGCTGTAGAGTGGCTGGCTCAACTTTACCTGCTAAGAAGAACAGGCAGACAACCCTGAGAAACCCAAAATATTTAAGCATCTAGTCAGTGCTAAAGTTAATAAAGCATTAGTTCAACACTTTAACAATAAGAAACTGATGCTGATACGATTGTGTGGTATGGTAAATATGAAGCAACAGTCAGCAGATGGCTGACACAAAGTTTTCTAGGTAACTTGATTGTTTGTTTAATGTGGAAAATCAGAATTATTGGGTGCAGACTTTTTTTCTTTTCACCATCTTTTTTTCTTATTTTCTTTGAAATCACCTGTAATTCCATCTAATTCTCAACAATAACGCAAAGACGAAAAAACTAAATCAAACTTGGTGAGTGTCCTGCTGGGGAACAGTATTTTGGCTCAGAGGAGAGGGGTCAGGGGGAAATTGACCTGTGACAGCAGTACTGTTCTTATTCTCAATAATAAATCAAGGAATCTCCATTTCTGTCTGTCTTTCTGTTTTTTACCCAAGTGGTTGTCTCATTTTTGGGGTCATCTCCCTGTTGCTAAGCAACATCAGCAGAGGGATTGGGACCTGATAAAGATGTCACCAGTTCTGATCACATAGTTCATAAATTACCAGACTGTGACATGTACATCTGTTGATGCCAGCATGCCTGTGACAGTGGGTACTGCACTAGTTTTTCCAAAATGTAGAACTATTGTTTTGACAGGTAAAAATCTCGCCCAAAAAGTAACTATAAAAGAAAATTCAAAGAATTGCTTAATGTTGGAAACCTCTGGAGTTTTTGTTTTTCTAATGGTCTGTGAGCCAATTCTGTCACTCAAGGCCTTGTTTTAAACACCACTGTGCAAGCCAATGGAGCATACAGGTTTGGATTAATTAACAGTGACCTTTTAGCATCATTGTCAGACATTAGTTCTACATTAATTCTGCAGTGATACACAAACAGAATTTAGAGCTACAGCATTTGGTGGAGAGAAAGGTTTGCAACCTCTTTGCAAGCTTATTGATTCATCATGGTACTGAAAAAAGAGCAATGCAGCAAACACTGGATGCTGAGATGCTTGGTATTTGAAAAAACAGACAGATTATATGAGAGGTTTCTTTACTTTGTGTATATGTATAATAGTATATATTACTATGAATAGTTCTCCGGGCTTCTTGAAGGACATTGGGGATCATTTACATGCTGAAAAATATTGCATAGTGAATCAAAATCTGACAGTGCTTTTCTGCGTTCACAATTTTGACACGATACTCAACAGCACTGGCTGAAATGCAGCCTCAAATCATGATAGAGCCTCCACTGTGTTGTACAAATGGCTATAGACACTCACTGACCACCTCTGTACATACTGAACCAAAGTTTTCGAATTTGGATTTATCACTGTCAAGACTGCCAAGACCTGTTGCCGCTGATTTTCAGTCCAGTTCTTGTGTAATTCGGCATACCTCAGCCTTTTCTCCCTGTTTCCCTTCCTTAGGAATGGCTTCTTGATAGCCGCCCTTCCACTGAGACCATTTCTGATGAGGCTTCAGCAAACAGTAGATGGATCAACAGAGGGGCTGATGCATCTCTCAGGTCCTGTGTCAGGTCTTTGCTTGATTTATTTCCTATTTCTTAAGCACATGACTTTCAGATACTGTTCGTCTGCAGTAAATTGGGTTTTTTTTTTAGGCCTGCCACTTTTTCTTTTGTCCTCCATTTGTCCAGTTTGCTTTAAATTCTTAAGGACACACTGCAGTGAATGATTCATAGGTCAGTGTTAGGTCACTTAAGAGAAAAAAAAAAACATTCCTCTGAAAGTGGTCAACTACAGACTCCTAGAAAGCCTTAAAAACTATTCCTTAAGGCCACTTAGAAGCCTTAGAAGGTCCTTAGAAGCAAAATATAAAGGAACTGGGATGTCTCAAGAATTTTCCAAAGTACTGTCTAGTATCTTCAGACTATTTCTTTTACTACTTCTAACTTTCTGAAATATTGTTTTAGCCAGTTATGACATAAAACAACCTTTTCGTTCTCTTATATAAATACTGCACTGGTAAAAACAGGGTGGAACTGATGCTTGCTTGTGAACTCATGGTGGATTTAAGCCCACTTGAGGAGTTTTGAATGTGTAGGAGAAAGGCGAGAGAAAGTGTGTGAGATATCCCACGTCAGCAACATCAATACTTCCACACAATGGCTTCAAAAGAATGCATGGGTTAGCTTTGTCTGAGGGCTCTGTTACCAAGAAGCACTTTGTTTCAAAAGGATTTTAAGCCTCCATAAAACCTTTCTTGACTGCCAGCAGTCATCTTTAAAGTAGTAGGCTGACTGCCATTCACATGAAACCTTTCATGTATGTTGTGAAACCAAATAAGAGAAGACAATAAAACCAGATAAAGCAAATTAGTAACAAACAGTGTTTGTATCAATTCCTAAGCCGGTGAAGCAGCCTTCTTCTGTGAATCATACAAATTAAATTATAGCAAGCTTATTCATGTTTCCATTACCCTGTGCATTATGCAGCAGCAAAACAAACCGTGAGTTTATCTGAGGAAATTGTAAAATTGCAAGAGAGCCAGTGCAAGAGGTTTTGTGTGCACTTAATAAAGATGGCACTGTGTGTAAAAGATTTGCAGTGCTGGAAAAACAAGCACTGCAAATCATGTAATAACGCTTGACTGTATAATGTGCAGTTCACCAGCATCTGAAAGAGGCAACTGTGGGAAACCGAATTACCTCATGCAGAGATGAGTTTGTATTCTATATTTATCTTTTTATTTCTCTCTCCCTCTTTCTCTCTCTTTCTATCCATCTCTCTTGCTCATTGAGTTGGTAACCTTCATGATTCCTGTCCCCCCTACGCAGCAAAACAATACTAGAACAGGAAAGAGCACTGTCCGGTTCTTACCTGCCTGTGGATGACTAAACAGTATTAGGGCAGATAAATCACCAAAGCAATTAAAAACTGAGTGCCCTCACCACTGAAATAATTAATTAATTATAAATGGATCATGATAGTATTTGGATATACCCAAAATGTCAGAAGAGAATGGTCTAAAACAAAGCAACTGCTGTACTATGGCTTACATGCTTCGGCTGATGCAGAAAATTGCAACAAAATTTTCAGTTATGAGATGAGCACCAGAAAGTTCTATTTAATGCTTTTGCTTAATGTCTGTGCTATAAAATGCAGCTCAACCAGCTGACAATGTGAGAGTACACCAGGCAAATCCTTGCCTCTTAAAAAACATACTCATTTATTACTCACACCACCAAATAACATCACTTGTGCAGTGCAAAGTCACTTCAGCTGTGGGTTGGTTTCAGCTTAGGAGTGAAACATCAAATATTTATAGATGTGACAAAATCATGCTGTAGTGAATTGTACTAAACTGAAGCATTTTCAACCAGACCTATTGTCTCCTTTGGGTCCTGGCATTACCATGCATCTGTGAACTGCTCTGTAATATATCTCTTCACGCATAAGCCAGCCACCCTCTATGAGTCACACTATAATCACATCAAGCATATACCTCACCACACATCCTTTGCTCCTGTTTCACATGCACTGACAGAATGCCACTCAGAGCGCACCGCTGAGGGAAACGCTGCGTACATCTTAGTCCTTTTGTGCAAACTAAGCCGATGAGTCTCAAAGACTCTTGAAGTCCCAGAAGCTTTATGCATCTTCGACACGTGCTTCCTTGTCACTGCATGTCCTCCCTCCAGCCAAGCTACTTGTTTTGCCTGTGACCTTTTAACAGATTCCCTTGGCATCACTGAAGCCTGCAGTCATTTGCAGTGTGCACTGTCACAAGCAGCATAGTAAACGTTTCCAAAAGGGTCATAAACTGTATGTCAACCATCAGAGGTGATTTTTACACAAGCTGCTCAAGCGCTGCCATACTCAAATATTTTAGGGGTGAAGAATTAGTTAAATGCCCCACCCACCAAACACACACTCACATGCTGTGTGTGATTTGTTTGTTTGCCCTTCAGCATTGGATTAGGACTATATTTAGCCCAATGAAGTATGCTAATGAGCACCTAGTTTCTGGAAGGCATATCTGACAGCCTCCACCACACTCTGCCAAATCCAGAATCTTTATCCCTATTTTTGTTTTTTGTTTTTTGTTCTTCACTCATCCTGTTGTTAAAATGCTTATGCAATTGCATAACATAAGGTTCACATGGGTGTGCAGGGCGGCAGGATGTTTATTGGTTGCTGAAATGCATCTTAATTTAACAGTTAGCAGACC
>VUQS01075585.1:0-10658 GCA_015108495.1 Heterochromis multidens
TCAGGTGACCCTGAATCCTCCCTTAGTTATGCTGCAATAGGCCTAGGCTGCTGGGGGTTTCCCATGATACACTGAGCGTTTCTCTTTCTCTCACCTCTGTTCACTCACCATGTGTTTTTACACCTCTCTGCATTTAATGAGCTATTATTAATCTCTGGCTCTCTTCCACAGCATGTCTTTCTCCCCTCACCCCCAACCGGTTGCGGCGGATGGCTCTCCCTCCCTGAGCCTAGCTCCGCCGGAGGTTTCTTCCTGTTAAAAGGGAGTTTTTCCTTCCCACTGTTGCCAAGTGCTTGCTCATAGGGGGTTGTTTGATTGTTGGGGTTTTTCTCTGTATTATTGTAGGGTTTTTACCTTACGATATAAAGCGCCTTGAGGCGACTTTTGTTGTGATTTGGCGCTATATAAATAAAACTGAATTGAAAATTGAATTGAATTCCCTTATGGCGCACCCTCATTTCTTAGAGAAAAGAACAGAGGACATTGCTTGTTTTCACGCGGTGCAAACAGATCTATGGACCCCTGACTGAACCTGTTCCATAGCTGGTGGACTATTTTGGGATTAAGTCTTCACTTCCCATAGAGCAGATTCCTTCTAGAGAGCAAATCTGCTTCAGTGTTCCACACACCGGGAACATGAGTCGCGCGTACTGACAAGAGGTGCTTGCTGCTTCATATAATCAGGCTGTCAGCCAGCCTGTGTAATGCCTCACTGACTGTTTATATACACGCCACCTCTGTGGTATTGTCTGTCCTGATCAAGACATGACAATTTTTCAGGAGCGGTAAGAAATACCTCAAAGGCAGAAAAACTGTTGTCAGCTCCAGGTAATTTAAATGTGCGCGAAGGAGCCTCTGAGTCCAGGTGCCATTTATTGCCCTTTGGGGAAAATTCTCACCATACAGCTGAGATGACGTCTCACATCCAGCCGTAGGGAGGACACCCAGTGCTGAAAATCCCACATCCTCAACACTCCCTGAGGGATGACAGAGATTACTGAAGCCATCAGCCCTGTCAAGCACAAGCAAGCTCTTAGTGAGACCATGTTTCCCTTGTGAAACAGAGCAAGGTGCTGGCAAAATTTCTCCATGTAACCTCATGACAGAAAAGCCCGAAAAGAAACAGTTTATCTCAAGGTCTAGATAGTCTATATTCTGAGTGGGAGCGAGCACACTCTTGGTATGACTGATGATGAAAATCAAGCCAGACAGGCTGCAAAACAGCAACTGGGTGTTTTTCTCTGCTTCCTCTTTGCTAGAAGCGCATACTACTATAGCATACTGTGTGTGCCATAGCCCATGGGCTAAATTACTCATTCTATTCCTAGTAGAATGAGCTCGGAGCTCCAAATTGGCCCGAGAGCCCTTAAAGTTATAGGCCAGACTTATGGCCTCTACAATCCAATGAGATAACCTCTGGCGGGACAACGGCCTGCCCTTGTAAGGGGAGGCCCACGACACAAACAGCTGATCTAATTTTCTGAACACAGTTCTGCTGTGGGACACCTGCATGACGTCTCCATCACCTTAGGAACAAAGGCTGGATTGGGGGTCAGACGCATGTTAGTGAGTCCAGGGGCCAACTGCAAATATGAGGGGTGAATGGACAAAGCCTGTAACTCACTAACTCGCTTGGCTGTGATTAGAGCCAACAGTAGAGCAGTTTTAAGTGAGAGAAACTTCAGCCCCACCTCCTCAATAGGCTCAAAGGGGTGGTAGTAGAGGGCATCTAAAACAACCAACAGAACCTTTGGGGACCAGTGGTGGAGAGACTGGGAACTTACGATGTGCCCCACTCATGAAGCAACATACAAGAGGTTGCTGACCAGCACGTTTATCACCAAATCTCACACGGCACGCTGAAATGGCTGCCAAATAGACCTTTATTATGGAAAAAGCATTTCCTTTAATTAGAAAATCCTGATGAAAACACTGTACCTCCACCACAGAGCACTGACAAGGGATTACTTGACTTTTCACAGCACCACTCTTCAAAAACATGCCATTAACTACTGTAACATGAGCTCGTGGAAGAGGCTCTTGCATTCTAATTGGTGTCAATGACCTTCAGAGGTAGGCCAGCAGCATTCAGATTCCACATTTCAAGGGCCAGGCCCACAGAGTCACACGGTCCAGATGAGGATGATATATCTCACCCCAGGGCATGAGACAGAAGGTCCCTGCAGATGGGGAGTGGCCATGATTTGTCCACTAAGATCTGAATTCTCTACTATCCAGTGTTTGGACAGCTACTGTGGAGCTATTAAAATTAGCAACAGCCCCTGATCCCTCACTCTGGTTAATGCTGGTGAGATCAATCTGAGAGTCGGGAAAGCATTCACCAGTGTGTTTGGCCATGGGTGGGCCAGAGCATCCATGCCCAGTTGGGTGTTTGTGTCTGACAGGGAGAAAAACAGTAGCCCAGCCGTATCTCTGCTATATCTGTTCCGCCACCTGCAGGTGAAGTCTCCACTCTCCGAACAGTTGGTTCCCTCTAGACAAAAGATCCATCCCACTGTTGAGAATACCTGGCACATGAGTTGTTTGAAGGGACAGTAATCTTGTGCTTATCCACACAATTATTTCCCTGGCCAGCCTGTGCAGTTGCAGGGAATGAGTGATGCCTTGGCGGTTGATATAAGCAACTAACGTGGAGTTGTCTGTTTTCATTAAATCACAATGCCCATGGAGATATGGCAGAAAATGCTGTAATTCTAAGACCACTGTGTGCAGCTAGAGCACATTTATGTGAGTCAGAGCCATCCTCCGGGACCAAACACCATTCACCCATCACAGTTGTGCCGTACCCTGAGAGGGACACATTTGTGGTCAGGGTCATGATGGATAACACCACCCCTAGAGGTACTCCCACAGCGGGAACCGCTGGGTTTCTCCACGGCCGGAGAGCTACAATACACAACAGTGTTATTTTTACATTGCGACCGAGAAGGCGGCAAGGGCACAGATGTAGAGACATGACCAAATGCTGAATATCCCTCATCGTAAGCAGCCCCAAATGCACCAGAGATATTATGGAGGTCATGAAGCCAAGAAGATGGAGATGGAGCTGCACGGCTTTCGTTCAGCTGAAAGAGGGAGAGCGACTGAGTGAAGGATGCAATCCTACACTCTGAAAGTGTGACACGATAAGAAGTGGAATCTACACTGCTCAAAAAAAATTAAAGGAACACTTTTTAATCAAAGTATAGCATCAAGTCAGTTAAACTTCTGGGATGTTGATCTGGTCAGTTAACCCTCTGGAGTCGAAGAACGCGGCGGCACGTCTAAATCACATGACCGATTTAACATGACGAAGCCAAAAAAAAAAAAAGCAAGACGTAGCCTCGCTGAGTCTCTGTTTCAACTTGTGTTGAAAGTGCGGATTTCAAACTGTACACCAGTTTTTAAACTGTGCTGATAGGCCAAGTAAAACCAGAGTTATGAAAAATAATTTATGCCACGCTTTTTTCCTGAATACTGTCATCATGTTTAGTGCAGGAAGAAATGGTAAAACAGGATTTTCTAAAGAGAGGGTTCGCAAGCACATGACGCCCGCTTTCCTATTAATGGAAAAATGCACCACATCAACCAATCAAAAAAACATACATGGCAACACGTGTCATTTGGTTCCTTGGGAAGAGGAGAACGTTGTGGGAGTGACAGCAGCAAAGGAGAGATGGTGAGTTTTGTGATTTGAGAGATTTGTGACATTTAGCGTGTTTGGAGTGTATAGTTAGTATGTAGTGTAGTGTTTTTAGTGTGTAGTCTATTAATTTTTTTGTTGTGTGTTTCAAAACAATGAAGTGATGTGAGGTGATTCACCACCACTGCTGCTATTCCCCTTAATGGAGACAGCGCTGTCTCCACACATTTGCTGAACACCCACAGAGCTAAAGACAGCCGGAATGGGATAGTTTGAAGCTTGTATGATACACTCTGATAAGCAAACATGAGATATTTCTTGTGGAGGATAAATGGCGATGTGAAAATATGCGTCTTGAGAGGTCAGTTGTAACAAACCAATTGCCTGGGTGAATTGTGCGACAGAATGCTTTGTGTGTGAACATTCTGAACATGTACTTTCGTGTACTCTCAATACATACAGACCCAATTAAGGATGGAGTGATGACCCGGGTTTCTGCGGAATGAGGAAATAGCAAGAGTAAAAGCCTCCTAGCTCGGGACCACTCTGATAGCCTGTTTGTGTAAGGGATGCAATTTCGTCCTCTAGGATGTTTGCTGAATCTACACTTGCCATCAAAGTCAAGACTCAAATTTTGGTGGTTTCACCATAAACTGTAGTCTATATCCCTGGGAAATGGTTGAAATAATGGATGGACTGCGCATGCATGCCACTACTTTAGCTGAGCAGAGAGGGGGCCCTTGAAGACATGTGTGACATCACAGAAGAAGCTGTCCCTTCAAGAAGAGTGTGAGCTTCCTCCTGAGGGGACAAGGGGACATGACAGTGACTTTCTTATATTATTTTTTGTAACTGGGTGGACACTTTGCCCTTGGCAAACTGTGTGGCTGCAGGAATGCACATTTTATTTCTTTTGTTAGCCCTGGAACACACTGTGTCATTCTTTCCAGAGTCTCCTCTCTATGAACTAGATGAGATGGAGACTGAGAGAGGGCTCCTGATGAACTGGGAACCCCAGGAGTTTCTGTACCACGAACCCTGAAGGGTTTGGTTACCCCTTCCAAGATCTTCCTTCTCTTTGATGGAGGAGAGAGAGGTGACACAGAACGTTGTGGGTATACTAGGCCCAACGATTCTTCTTCCCCTCCCTGGGGTGCGATGGCCGATTCTTTGTGGCAGCCACTGCAAAGGAATGCTTGGCCTTGGGTCTTTTACCTTGGCCTGCAGAGAAGGTGGAGTCATCCTCCTCCTCGCTTCCCGGCTTGCCCTCATTTCATTCGAGGAGCCCCTCGACCCTAGAACCATGCAGGCAAAACTGAGGACTTTTCCTCCATCATATCTGCCCAGCTCCTGGTGGCCTGGTTGTTAGCCACTGATACTCTCACTGTCTTTCTCTGGCATCAGAGCGCCGAGGGACACCCTTGTGGGTCAGAGCCAGGGAAGTCTGAGCATGTTTAAATGGTAATTGGACTGATTCTTATATAGTGCTTTTCTACTCTCCCGGAGCACTCAAAGCGCTTTATACAACATGCCTCATTCACCCATTCATGCAAGCACTTTTTTTATGCTTAAGTGCATAAAAACGTTAAATTTGACTACATGTCAATAAAGTTACGTGACATTAGTGATGTTAGTCGGTACTTAATGCGGCTAAGGTTCCACTTGTTTCTAAAGCCTTTACTTTAAAATGTACCCCGTTCAAAAGTTGACTTTATTCTTACAGAGACTGTGATAATTTTATGGATAATTCATACCAGTAATATATCCACAAACAGAACAAGCTGAAAAGTGTAGACAGGTTTTGAATGCTGCCTGGTTTTTACTTAGCTGAATATCACTTTTAAAATTCCTGTACAAACATCAGGATTCATTGCACTAATGTTAATGTTAGCTCGGTTATTTTGCTGCCTAAGCTGGTTCTGTTTGGTGGTGTCCAACCAAACGGACTTTAACATTTGTTTTAGGGAGAAATGAGCAACTTAACCATTTGGTCGTTAAATTGGGATGTTGTATTTAATTTAGCTCTCATCTTATTTAGAACCTTTAATAATAAGACAGACAGTAAATGTGGAAATACTCCTTCTCTTGTGCTATTTTTTATACAACCTGAGCCTGTCACCTTTTGTCTGTCCTTGACGTTTCACCCCCTCAACCAAGAAGCTTCTTTAGTTCGAAAAAGCAGAACTAAAGAAGACTCTTGGTTAAGGAGGTGAAACATCTTCAAAAACTTAAAGAAGTCCAGTCGCCTTCTTTTTCAAGCTCCTAAGAATATTTTGAGGTAAGCTCATCTACAGCATTACATCATATTTTATAAGGATGTTATGTGTTTGTATCATCTCTGCCCTGTTAGACCCATTTAGCAAAAATCGGCCTGTTTAAGGCTCTGAGGTCTTTTGCATCTGACTTAAGACTGTTATGATATGGTGTGATTTTCTCACCCAATAAAGGGATATTTAATACATCATACTCTTCATTTTATCAGAAACATGCAAAATGATCACAGCTTGTGAATTTTCTTTTTACCCATATTAGTAACTAAAGCTTTCAGACAAATGTAGTGGTGGCAGTATGTTAAAAGAACAATATCCGTCTCCTTCATATATAATACATCCATATATACATACACTTTTAAAAGATAGTTGTCTCTGAGAAGAAGCTGAGATGAGTAGAAAAAGATATAAAGTGATATGAAATGGAAATAAATACACCCTGAATTTTTACTTAAGCACAGTATTTTTTTTCTACAACATGTGCTTCAACTGGAAGCAGCAAAGTCTGGTAGCTCTGATCTTTACTCAAACTTTATTTTTGTTGTATTTTTATTGAATTTATTTTGTCAAGTACTGATGGGTACTTTTGTGGGGAGAGGAGTTTATTCAGGAGAAGAGCTTTTTTCACTGAGATGGCGCGGGTCTGGATGATGCCTCCCTATTCCAGCTGAGATGGAGAGGTGTTTTCGTGGTTGCTGTGTTGGTGCAAAGGTGAAGGCTTGGAAGTGGAGATGTAAGGCCTTTCTGCAGGCAGTATCACTGGGAAATGTCAACTCTCTGCCCAACAGGGGTGATGGGCTGAAGATATTGGTGAAGACTCAGAAGGTATGCCGTGAGTGCCGTCTCATATCTTTTACTGAAACATGGTTGAATCGGACCATCTTGGACTCTGGTGTGGATCTGCTTGGTTTCCATATTATATTAACATTATATTGCCAATGTGAGAGGACACTAGTCTCATGAACTACATTAGTTAACTGTTGTTTACTAGCTAATGTTAGCATTACTGTTGGCTAAGGAAAAGCAGACTAACAATCTAGTTTTTAAAGCCCGTGGTCTCTCAGCCTCAGATACATCTCATACCAATGAAACAGCTCAGTAAAAGTAAGACAAATTAGATATAATGAAGATTTTCACCTTCATTTCTGTCAAACAATTCTGTATAAAACGTTTCTAGTGACCAGTCATGGTTGCTAGACAACCAAAGCAGCACGTCATAGGCTAGACCGTCCCATTTAACCTTCGCGGTCTTTACAGTGTGTGGGCAGGACCCAGCCTATGTAGACCGCGTCCTTCGAAGGATGCAGCCCCTGAATTGGGACACAGCTACAGTTTGCGGTCAGCTAACAAGCTAATGCTAGCTGGACACATTGGCCCAAGATACACAAACGCTGGCTACCCCGCTAACTAAAGCAGGCAGCCTTTGCAACTATAACTACTTGTAACTATAAGTAGACTTCTGTCAAAGCACTTACTCAGCACAATGCAGACTGGATCTGGAAAACTGTTAAACAGTTAACCAAGCTAACTTGGACGTGCTGATGGAGCATGGAGCTCATTGTAGTTTCTCATGGGAAGAAAGCAAGAATGAGTAGGGATGGGCTGGTCTGTCACAGACAGACGTAGTGTCATTGGAGCTTCTGTAGTTGGTCACGCCAAGGCGATTCCCATAGTGAAACCACCAAGTGATGTTAGAAAAAGAACTTTATCTCAAAAAAAAGAAATGAACTGACTTCACTCTCACAAGAGGTCCATTATTACAAATGTGTGTGTGAGCAGGCACTGCAATATGCACGAAACCCACTAAACTACTACTGAAAGTCTACTCATGGGCCAGTGTTTTCCAAATATGAAGGCAGGGAAGTGTGTATAAAACCAGGCAAGAGAAACCAAGACATATTTATGGTGCAGCTGTGACTTCTTCAGCCGTGAGTGTAACATGCTGCAGCTTTATAGTAGTGCTCAGACAAGATCTAAAATATGAATGAGCTGTGGTCAGCATAGGAAAAGTCTTATTAACTTTGGAATTTCACTGCAAGTAGCTTCAAGGTAATACTGGAAATATGAGATCTTACTTTCTTAATATGGTATTTAGTTCAGGTGTTCAAGATAATAATACTTAAAAAACATCTTTGAGCCCCACATTTTTGCTTTCAAAACCACACAAATTGAGGACAGAATCAGTGTCATGACCTACACAAAAAAAGCTACATTTCTAAAAGGAGAAGGGGACACATTCAAACACAATCCAATGTAAATAAAGATCTTGAAAATAAAGGGATACAATGATGACTAAAAGAGTTCCAAGTGAACAGAGCCAACTGCCCACATGTTGATGTAGATGAGGAAATGAGCTGGGAGTGCTGGCACAGTCAGCATCTGCTTTGGGAAGAATACTAAACAGACGAATATGGACAGCTGTGTTAGGGAAGACTCCGCTGTCAGTGGTCTTCTTCAACAGCTTCATGTTCACAAGTTAAACTACCAGTTAGAAATGCTGTCTTCAGAGAGAAAAGTTCAACTCAAACCTTAAAGGAAGATAAAATCATTTGGGGATTATGGGTACACCTTGCTATAAAAAATATTTCTTATACACATATCACAGAACACAAGGTATATCAAATAATCTACACTATATGGACAAAAGTACTGAGCAACCTACACTGTAAACCTGGATTTTGTTTTTACTAAACTTTTATTACTTATTCTTTCATGTTTTGTTTTAAAAAAAAAAAGTAGTCATTACTAAACTCAAATTAGTTGTTTGAACCATTCAACCAAAATGTGTAGTTCACTGATCACATTAAACAGAGATTACTGATTATATCAAGTTTCTGTAAGGAAGGGGAGAGGCTTACTCAAAATTCTGCCAAAGAAACAGGTTTGAACTGGTTTGAGTTTAAACATGAGTTCATGCTGACTTCTGTGTGATGTATCCTTTATTCTGGACATAAGGAGCTTTCACCAGCTGTCATCCTGAAAACTCTGAAAGAAGCTTCATACCAAGGGGAAAGGTGAGTGTAATATCTTTTTGGGAAAACTTTACTCAGTGGAAAAAGAGTTAGTAAATAAGCAGTGAACACAAGTTAGCTAAAATGAGGTTTATGTTAACTGCTGACAGATTTTTTTCTGTTCTTTTACAGTTTGTAAGGTTGGCATGTGTTTGTGGGTTCACAGTTTAGCAATAAAGTTAGCATTCAAATGAGTGTTTCTGTTGTTTTAAATCAGCTGCTGTGCTTGTGATGCTACCTAATGCTAGATTATGACTGTTGGATATGGCAACTAATAGATTCTAAATTGTGTGCTTTAAGGTTGCACAAGTGATTTGTTGCTTTTATAGCAGTAACTTAGCAAGCTTTTCAAAGAACGAGGTTAGTAGTCATTACCTGAGGTTTGACCCTCCCTGTCTCCTCTCCTCTGAGTTGACCGAGGCACAGCGCTTCTGCTTTTCAACCATATTCTTTTTCTTATAAGCTTAAAGTAGCATCCATTAGAAGACAATGGCTATTGTAGAAGTCCAGTTTCAGTGACAGTGAAACTTAAAGAGTGACCTTAATGGCTGACCATGTTTCACTCTGACTCTTCATCTCAGCTTCCTCTCTCACTGCTCATGAAATATTTTTATTTTCTATTCCATTTGCTACATTTCATTATGTTAAATCTGCGTCTGTGTGTTGACACAAACAAATGTTTTGCTTTCGCAACAGCAGACACAAAAACTGAGACTGAAAGTATTTAGTGGACCTACAGAGCAAATAGAGAGAGATCATCTGAACGATGTCGTGGTGCCAGTGAGGGGGGGAAACACATGGAAGTGTTTTTGTTCCCATTAAAGCAAGTCTGATTTAATACAGTTGTAAATGAAAGGGGGTTGAGGACTGAGGTGAATAGAGCCGTAACAGATCAGCTGTCTTTTTATGTAGCTGTGTCCTTTCTCAGACACACAAACTCATGCGACAGCAAATGACCTAATTATCTGTCTGGTGTTTACCATCAGCACTGAGCAAATACAAAATATTTTGCATTGCATGCACAACTAAAAGCATTTCTCTTGGCAGAACAACCAGCAAAAGCAGTGCAAAGTTTAGAAGTGAGTTCACAGAAGGAGACATTTACGAAGACTCCCATTACTGGGAACATTTATGGGTCCTAACCAAACCCTAGGAAAAAGGATAACTGCCCAATGACTGACCATGATTAAGGAGACAAAAACAACTGTATTCATGTTGGGAAAAAACAAACCTTTTTGTTGGGGGTATGCAACAAAAACATTTTTAAAAAATTATATATATATATATATATATATATATACATACACACACACACACATTATATACATATACACACATATATATATATACACACATATACACATATATACACACATATACACACATATACATATATACATACACACATATACATATATACATACACACATATACATATATACATACACACATATACATATATACATACACACATATACATATATACATACACATATATACACATATACATACATATACATATATATACACATACACATATATATACATATATATACACATACACATATATATACACATACACATATATATACACATACACATATATATACACATACACATATATATACACACACACATATATATATATTAGTGCTGGGCAACGATTAAAAATTTTAATCGCGATTAATCGCATTGTTATGAGCAAAATTCAATAATGAATTCAAAAGTAGTGTA
>VUQS01075589.1:2259-15041 GCA_015108495.1 Heterochromis multidens
CCTTGCAGCTTCACTGTTACACCTGTCTCCCTCTCATTCACAAACATGTATTCTGTCTTGCTTCTACTGACTTTTATTCCTCTTCTCTCCAGAGCATAAATTCACCTCTCCAGGTTCTCTTCCACCTGCTCCCTACTCTCACTACAAATCACAATATTATCTGCAAACATCATAGTCCACAGAGACTCCTACCTGGCCTGTCAACCTCTCCATCATCACTGCAAACAAGAAGGGGCTCAGAGCCAGTCCCTGATGTAATCCCACCCTCACCTTGAATCCATCTGTCACTCTGACCGCACACCTCACCACTGTCTCGCTGTCCTAATACATGTCCCTCACATACTTCTCTGCCACTCTGCCACTGACTTCTTCATGCTGTACCACAGTTCCTCTCTTGGCACCCTATCATGTGCTTTCTCTAGATCCACAAAGACACAGTGCAACTCCCTCTGACATTCTCTATATTTCTCCATCAACACTCTCAAAGCAAACATCACATCTGTAGTGCTCTTTCTCAACATGAAACCATATTTCTGGTCAGTGATCGTCAACTCTATTCTTAACCTAGCTTAAACAACTCTTTCACATATCTTCATGGTATGGCTCATCAACTTTATCCCTCTGTAAGTACTCCTTTCTAACTTCTCAACAGACGTCTTTCTGGATTTTTCCTAAAGAACACAAAATACCTTTAGCAACAAACTGGATCTTTGTGTCTATTTCAGTGTCCCTACATCTAACACTCTTTACTGAGACTACATTTGCCATCTGGAAATAGAAGAAATCATGACCAGCCTTAAGCAAGACAAGACAGAAAGTGAAAACATAGAATAATTGAAATATAGAGCGATGAGAAAAAAATATTCAGACACAGTCAAAGATCAGCTAATTTGAAAAGAAGATAAAAGGTTATTTATCACAAAATTCAAGTCTCTCCATTTTTATAAATGCAAGCAGAAAACCCTGCACCGCAACTGGGCTGTAACCATGGAAACCCACTATCTATATCCTTTGAAAAGAGATTATTTTTTTTCACTCCTGCCTTCATTTAATTGTGTCACTGAACCACTCTGATTACACAAAATGACCAAAAATCTGCTCCTTAAAATGCAGTTGGTACATTACAAAATTGCATAAGTATGTTTTATTATGTTTTTTATGTCACATTTGCATTTGAGAGCCACGCTGGCTATAACATTCAGTGTATTTGTCAGACTGAGGTGACCCATCTGAAATCATTCCTTTTATTTATCAGGGACTGACTGAACATAACTGCCATCTAATCCCTGTCCCAAAGGTTTAACTTGAAAAATCGAATTAAAGCTCAGGATTTCTTTCTTAACAATTCAAACTGAATTTGCTAATAAAATTTAACTGAAAACAATGTATATTTTGCCTTTGCACATGGATGAATTGGTTGGGAGGCATGATTTCTGATTATTATTTATTAATTTATTATGGAAAATGCAGTTTTGTACTGTAGTAGTTAGAGCTATTATGTAACCTTCTCTTGGAAGCAAACAAAAGAACCAAGTAGTTATACCGAAGTTTAAAAATACTGACGGCCGCCAGACTCCTAGTAGATGCACCTACAGTATAAATTTGAAAATCCTAGGTGACTTCCTTTTTGAGTTATCGCATTCACAAGACCTTGACCTTGAGGTCGAGGTCACTGAGATTCAAACTCACCAGAGATCTTTAAGAGATGCACCTATGGTATCAATTTGAAATCCTACATCGCATTGTTCTTCAGTTATCATGTTCACAAAGTTGGGTGTCCTCACCACCCAACGGTGTGACGACAATACCCCATTAGCCTTTTATGGCTGAGGGTTAAAAAGTATAAAACTTAAAACTAAAGTTGCCAATGTTAAAAAGCGAGGAGAGCTATGACAGAGATAAGACATGTACATTACAATATCTTTAACAGCCTCTCCAAGACATTAATAGTGTTTCACTAGCTTCTTCACATGAAAAGTGCCACAAACTATTGTGGAACAAATGATAAAAGGAGGCTTGAAAGATAATGTCAGATTGTTGGTTTCTAAAAGTTACAGGAATGTTTGGATGCAGTGCCTCTATATCAGACATGAGTAAAGTGGTGGGGGATGAGGTTTCTGAAGCCACCTGACCATCTGAGTGTTTCTGACAGGGTATGCTGGCCCTTTAATCATAAGTTTGTTTGTGATGTCAATACTTGACACTTTCCTTTTCATGAAAGAAAGTGCTTTCCAACAGAACCTCTCAAATGGCATCTATAAATAAACACAATATGATCCCCAGGTAGCACCTTTCTTAGTCTCTACTTTGTGCTTTAATGCCTAAAAGAGAGATCGCTGCAAGTTTTACATTCAATGTGTGATACAACCAGAAGCAGAGCTCGGGTGTACAGTACAATCACAGGCAGTCAGAAAGCTTTGAAGGAACTAATTCTTTTTAAATCTTTACAGAAAATTATGTCAAATAATGCCTAGCTGACACAAGACGTCCGGAATAAATCAAATACAGCACAGTGTGTGTTATGTAGTCTCTTATTTTTGTCTTTGCCAAGACCATGGCAGCAGCATTTTCAATAATTCTTAGCTCTGCTTGTGCTGAGTGCAATTTCTTACTTTAGTACTGTCAGCATGATTATAATTAGATGAACCTGGCTTCTGTGGCAAAGGATCACTTCAGAATAAAGTCTCCTGACCTGAAAAAAGTAGACTGTATGATGGGATTTACAATCCTTAGACAAAATTAGAGTTTTTCCACATGTTCAGTGTCTCCTTTATTAAGTATACCTGTCTAATGAAATCGAATACAGCTGTTCTGATAAAGTCTATATGACCCCTGTGACTGGTGGGAGGTGTGGATAAAACTGTGTTTTTTGCTGTTGTACTGACTGTATTATGCTGAGAGGTGTTTCTATAACTCAGCAGCCCACACATATGTAAATAGGGAAGTCAAAAAATGACCAGCATTTGCCAAAATAATGCTGCCTAATTCAAGAAAACACCTATAACTACACCCTAATATATCACTGGATGGTTTATACATTTCCAACAAAGTCACAAAAAATCTCTTTAAGTGTGACACCATCACAAATTTCTGTATGTGCCATACCTGATGCTTTACTGAACTACAGATGCTACTTTTTGAGCAATGTAGATTTAATGGTTCACATAAATATTCTAGATATCTCTGGTATCATTTGATGCACACTTACTGAAGTGGAGACATATGCTGATACTTTAAATTACAACTTACAATTCAGCTGAGCTACAAAGTATGCATGTGCCATTATGGACACTGAGGTTACTGAGGTAGACTAAAACTTTGTTGCTCTTGAAATGAAAGCACCAGCTCTAGTTTCCCCAGAGGACTCAGAAACTGACAAAGAGTCATGGGGATAATCATGCCAGATGGGAATTTGCATCCTAAGGAACAACACAAAGTTCAAAAATTCAGCAAACACAACAAACTGAAAGATGTTGAGGACATATAACGATACTGTCAATGACATTTTATAACAGGGGTCAAAGGAACATTCACTGTGGGTGGGTAAAAGTGTGTTTTTTGTTTGTGTTGTCCATTGAACCATGGACATTAATTACTGTTATTACCTTGTTGATAAAAGCATAATAATAAACAAACAATTAAAATAATTAATAATTATGAAGGCTAGAATTATCCTTATCCTCCCACACAGGGCAGTTCAACTTCAAAGGCAGGAACATGGCTGGTTTTATATGTACAATTCCCAGACATTGTTGAGGAAAACTGTATAAAATCTCTCAAGAACAATCCTGACCTTTACTCAAAGAAGTATCTGAATGTATCTTGGGGAGACATATTATAAAAAATGCTTTAAAATGTGTACCACCCAACAATAAATCTGGATTGAATGGATTATGCTCTGAGTTGTGGCTCCTTTCTAAGTATATTTAACCACCAAGGGGTGTCCTCCAGCACTGAAAAATGAAACCAATGTAAAAGTGGCAAAAACTGCAGAAACTTGACTCTGCGAGACACAGGCATCTGAAGCTGATCAGTGTCTGCTAGGCCTCATCCCTCACCCCTCCAACTGGTCATGGCAGATGGCTGCCCCTTCCTGAGCCTGGTTCTGCCAGAGGTTTCTTCCTGTCAAAAAGGGAGTTTTTCCTTCCCACCATTGCAAAGTGCTTGCTCATAGGGGGTCGCTTGATTGTTGGGGTTTTTTCTAGAATACTGTAGGGTCTTTACCTTACAGTATAAATGTCCTTGAGGGGATTGTTGTTGTGATTTGGCACTATATATATTTATAAACGTGAACTGATTTGAATCCATAACTCTGAATCATTAAACTGGACCTCTTCACTGTGTGTATGCTGCTGGTGCCGTTTTTAGCATTTTATTGGATTATGTGACTAATATTATGGCTTGTTGTGTGGTACGAGCCATACAAGAAGTTTGTGCTTGAGTTTTGGTGACTGAAATTCTAGTGTTTAATTAGTCTTTTAATTAGCCAACATGTGTGTCTTTACATTGCACCTGTACAGTTTATGCTTGTTAATTCAATTCAATTTCATTTATATAGAGCCAAACCAAGTATCGCCTCAAGGCATTGTATATTGTAAGATAAAGACACTACAATATTAGAGAGAGGACTGATAAGTTATCAGCATTACCTGACAATTTAGGACTCCACCCTTTCACTCTTTGTAACTTCCAGCTCCAACAAACCACCATGGTAGCGGCTAAAACACTAACAAAGCTGAGTCCAGATCCAGCAGGTGACATCACAGTGGATACGTCCATCTTTTATACTGTCTATGGTAATCACAGTTACCACATTTACATTAGTCAACTATAACTACACTAGAACGACTACTGACTACATAATCAAATGCTAGACTGATTTTATAAATAAATCATAAGTCATTTGTCTCTTCAGCCTCATCTTTATCTTTATCAGCCACTACACATTCAGCAAATCTCAATGCTCTCATTTGTCCTCCTCTAATTTTTTCCATGTTCTTTCCCTGTAGGGTGGTTGCCTTCTTTCTTTTTCCCTCTCTGATTCCCTTGCTCTCCCTTAAACATTCCCTAATGTAGTAAAATAATACATGAATTAATAACCACTTGTCAAAGGTTTAATGTCATAGCCATAGTTATTATGTACCATATTTGTACCATATTTTGCTGCCTTTTAATCTTATCTAATTAACATAACTAGAGAAATAAAATATTACATTTAGTGTAATATATAGAGTGTTGTGAAGCAATAAACACACCTTAAATACCATTATGGGAGCTTTGAGTTTGTCTTGCCTTGGACTCTCACATGAAAAACACTTTAATGATGATTCAAATTCAGCTGCATAATGATAAAAGCCAAATTTCTTCATTTAGGGAAAAATGTGTTCCAGCAGCACTACACCTAGGACAACAAAAAAGAAAAGAAATGCAAATGAAATATTTCAATATTTCTAAAAACTGTTATTAAAAGTTATACATTAAAAAATTAAAGTACAACGTAAAAATCACCTCAGAAAATAAATTCTGCCTATTCTGCTTAGCTCTACATGACAGTAATGGTGAGACTGAGCTAACAATCATTGTTTTCAGCAAGTTTAATCAGCAGTCAGGCAGTGGTAAAGGGGGGCTAAAGGAATGTAGATGTGTGGGGATCTGAGCGATGACAGAGAGAAAAGCGACACAGAAAGAGAGAGAGAGCTTGTTGCTACTAGAGGAATTCAAATGAGTGATGTGAGACTCTTAATGTGTATGACTCTGATATTGTGTCATTGTGTTTGTGTGAGACAGGCAGAAAAAGAAGGGAAAGTGAGAATGAACGTGTCTAAATATTGAAGAATTGAAGAGACTGGATATAGTGATGAATGTTCACTCCTATACTGTTCTGCTAGAGGGTGCCAAATACAAATATACAAATATGTATTTTTCTTGAAAGGGCAACAATCCTGAACCAACTCATGAACTGTTCTGGGCATGTTTAATGTGAAAAGACTCATCTATGCCATTAGCAAAAGTGGCTCAATTACCTCTGTTAGTCTTTTATTATAAATAGGAATGTGCTATATTAAGGATGGGGAGGTATATTCCTAAATATGGAAGAATAATAATAATTGATGTAAAGGAATAACCTTGAATATTTATTTGAATACAAATAATATAAAACAATTTTTCCCTTCACTCTTAACCTGAACAATTTTTAACCATTACAGCTCCTACCAGACATGGGAAAATGGAACCTTGACACAAGACCGTGGATGGTTGTTTCTGGATTTCATCTCCGTTTCAGAACCGTGACACAACTACAATTTAAAAACACACACACAGTTGTGTTACTATCACCTCAGAGGACTTAAATTAATGAGATGTAGCATATAAACTAACCATTACTGTAGCTTTCCCCGAGTTAAAGTAGTGGTTAGGGTAAGCCTTAGCCTAAATTTAAGTCTTCAACCTAAAATTTAAAGAATTACACAAAAGCTAAATGGGTGCCCACACATTGTGTGAATAGATTTGCATTCCCAACATGAGTTTTACAACTGCAAACACATTAAACTGAAAAAGGCCAGTAAGACATTAATTCTGTGTCCGTTTTTGCCACAATACTCCATAATGCATGTCCCATTTCCTGGACCTAATTTACACCTTCATGCCAGAACAATGGTCACTCTGTAAAATGAGTTATCACAGGATAGCACCTGACAAGACACACTTTGTTTGCGAAAGATGTTCATTTAAAACAAGGGAAATGTTTTACTTCAGGCCCTTATCACAGATACAATGCATACTGCAAAGCTGCAACTCCATTGGCTGACCCTGTCACACCACAGCTGTGTTGAGACTCTGCCAAACTCACATTCTTTCAGCTGAACCTGACCATCAGCATGACATGAACCGTTTTTTTCCCAGCAGCCACAACATGGTGATTTTGCTTTCATGTGTTTTTTTCTGTAAGTATCCTGTGAAACCTTTCTATTACCTAGTGTAGGTCATTTCATCATGCGGATATTCAATCTGTTGGTCTATGTGACGACAACTGCGGGTTTCGAAGTATGCAACATTAGGTCCCACTGTACCACTCTCTCCTTGGCAATTTTTATTGAATTAGATCTAATAAATACACCGCTGATTAAAGTAAGTAGGATGCTAAAATATTCATAGTTTACTAAGTGAAGTAATGCTTTTAAATAAATTGTTACTGGGAAGTTATAAACAAATGCATCATGACTCATTCTGTGCGCCTCATCAAATGCAACAAAACACAAACAACAAATTTACTTAATAAGTTAAACTAATGCTCTTTTCCCTGCTGAGCAGTTGATCAGTTTCTATTATTCAGGCAATATTATACAGTTGAGTTACACTATTTATTAAAATGATAATGAGTCAGGGGTAAAAAGCAGCAGAACTAATGGTGCATCTCATTCAACCCAGAAAAGGAAACAAAACAGACTGAGTAATACTTAAATACATCACCTTTCTTATACCCTCTGTATTTTTGTGTGTTACCAGCTGTTTGGCATGTTCTGGGAGCAATATACAGCTAAACTGCTATATTAAAAAAAAAAAACAACAAAAGAAAGAAAAACACTCAGCTTGCTAAAATGTCTGCATCCCTGAAATGTAAAGACTGTGGTTTAAAAAAAATTTCAAGTATAGCATTTATAAGTCCATGTATTTGATCTAGCAGTCCTGCTTGGTGAAACATTGCTATGTTTTATTTAGGGATGCATATTCAAAATAATGCCATTAACGCATCTGCTTATCAGTTAAACTGTGTTAAATTTCAAATGTTTTCTAAGGAACATCCAAGGAGTATCCCTGCTGTACACACAACATGCTGTAACAAACCACCCCTGACTGTTGATTCAAGGCATCACTGCATGTTGCAGGTTTTTCCATTTCTGTGAATGGAAACAATTTAGCAAAACTGCTCAACACACTCAAAAAATTATAATCTAATTTTCTACCATTAGTTGACAGACATGCTATCTATTGCTTTTACCAGAAATACAGGAACAGTAATTCTTTTTGGTTTAAAGGTACTTTGCGGGAGATGTACATAGATTCCAGGTCTGAAACATAAAGCCAGTTCAAAAGTTCTTTAAACCTGCATTCTTGCTAATGGTCAACAGGGGACCATTATGTTTGCAAAAAGATGTTGTTTGTTAAAAAAATAAATAAAAATGGCTCATGGCTCCCTTGCTCTGTGCCCTTCTGAAACACTTTACGGATCAGATTATGGGATGAAATGCCAGTTTTATTTTCTTACTGACTACAACATGATGCTGATTATGTAAAATATAGTCTCCATTAGAGTAAAAAAGGACAATAAAGCAGGGTATGTTTCTGATGGATGGAAGTCACTAGCCTGTGAATTTGCAGTCTCTTGGTTTCTCAGGCATATTTTGCTTGTCAGGTTCAGTTTTAAAGCACCTAAACCAGATGGCCATGGCCAAAACACAACAGCTTAAGGCTTCACAACAGGTCGTCTTTAACCAATGGGTGATGACAGAGGCAATGTCCATCTTTTATATACATTCTATGTGTCATGGCATGGTTTTATGGGTGTTAATGGCTATAGTGCATTGAAGTCTTTTACCTCCTCTGTTTCTAAACTGTGCTCAAGCAGTTGAGTTAATATAGACAAACCTGTTTAAGTCTAATTTCTTCTGCAAGAAATAATTGCAAATCAATAAATAAAAGTAATAAAGAATTTGGATCTTGACCCAGAAATGTTAATAGCTTTAGTTTCAATAAAGCTTGTGAGTATCCACCCTAAAATGAAACATGGCAATCCGAAGAAGTCCCCTAGCTTAAACAAAGAGATTTAAATAAAAATTCCCTTCTTATCCAACGGTCAGCTTCTCCTGTAACCAATGATCAATAGTAATCCCTCACTCTGTCCTAAAAGTTTCCACAAAATTACAATTTGTCTGACTGCCTCTCCTCCTCTTTCTCACCACCATCCTCCATTTTGTATTTGTCCTATAATTCATTTTTATCTTTCCCTCCATCCACCGACTACTTCTTTACGGTCCTTAAATCTGATAGCTTGACCACTGAGTCATCGCTCTCAAGTTAAAAAACATGGCTCTCTCTTTTCACTTGTTCACTCCACTTTCTTCTTTTGGATTTATGAGTCGTTACACATTGTATCTGAATTGGATAGCATCGCATTTGTCCAATCACTGGAAAAAATAGGCGCACTTAAAGAGCACTTAACAATAATTCTTCTCTGACAGCTGAATAAAAGGTAGGCAGCGAAGAGGCCTATCGCCAAAAAGAATCACTCTTTTCTCTTGCTTTCATCTCCCAACTCACCCCCCCCCCCAAATTCATTTTCCTCATCCACGCTTGCTTCCCATAATCTCTCTTGTCTTTCACTCTGAAGACACTCTATGGGGAAGGGTCTTATATTAAATCTTGTTAAAAAAAAAGGTAAGTTCTATTCAGTCATGCCACCAGAAGTTTAAAATGTGTTATTTCATTCAAATGGTTTCCTGCAGAGTTCCCATTCAACAGTGTGACTCCTATAAATCTATACCTTCTCTTTCCTATCCCCCTTTCAAACTTTTCTTACCTTCAGTTTCACCTCTTGCTGCTTTCAATTTCACTTTTGTGTCACAATTTTCTTTGGATCTTGATTATTTGTTACAACACTGTTCAAATTCACACATGCTTCCTGTGCCAACACACAGTCAAAAACTCAAATAATACCTGGCATACTGCCTTAGATAAAAGTCTAAATTTCTCCCTGCATGTGAAAAACTTTCTTTGAGTCTTCTATCAATCAAAACTCCTGCTGCCACACAGAGATTCTCTCACACTTCCTCCGTGTTTTTAATCCTTGCACCATGCTGCATTTCTCTGTAATTTGTATTTAGGTGAGCGCTGCTTGACCTAGATGCACCTTACAACAACACTGAGCACTGCTACTCCTTTTTAAAGTGACCTGTTGTTTATGGCTTCCATACCGTTAAGAACTTGCTCTGTTATCTTGACAGAATCTATATTTCATTGTGTGAAATCCCACTTGGTGATATTAGGCATTTAAGCATTTGGTACATTAACATCTCTGGTAAACATCCCCGGTGTCTAAGAGAATGTGCTGTTCTGCTGAAAAAACCTTTTTGACTCTTATTTAGAAAATCCACTTACATTTGCTATTTTAAGGTGAATGTATATGTGACAACTTTACAGTGAACCTGTTGTGCCTTTCCTTATTTTCTCTCACTTACAGTATGTACAAGTAATCCATGTGAGCCTAAATGCTCAGTTTCAGACAGTTTTGTCTAGCCTTGGAGCTGCATGATGGGCTGCACCAAGGCCCAATATAAGATAAATGAGGATTATTTTGATTGGTTGATCACACAAAGCTAGAGTTCAAGAAAAAAAATGTGGAGCTCCAAGAGTACTTTATACTTAGAAAATCTTGAATCTTGAAATGTTGAATTTAAATAGAAAATGTTGTATTTAAAAAGGCAGGAACCACATACAGCAGCACATACAGCAGCTGCCTATATACTACTGTATATTGGCCAAGTCCCACTTTCAAAATGTGCCACTTTTATCAGCTGAATCTGAAAACATTTAGAAAGACACGCACTTACCAGTCAGCGACAATGAGACCTATACAATTAAAAATCCTACATAGAGCCTATATAACACCATATAGACGGAATGAAAATCTCTTAATTAAAATTAATTCAGGTGTCTGTCATCATCTCTGGTGTGGCTAAGAACAAATTGTTCGACAGTACCATATCATACTGTGAACTATCACAGTGTTCAATTATTGGAAAGATGTGATTGATATGCCATAAACTACATACATTACATATATGATTTGCTTCAGGCCCAGTTATGTGTAAACTGGGATTGAGAACTCTATAGTCATAAGAAAATGTATAAAAAATTGTTTTATTAAAATGGAAAGTAAAGCAAACTTCATCACAATGGAAAACTGGCATAATACTGTCAAATTAGTTCATTTTTCATGTGCTGCAGCCTGGTGGTTGCTTCTATCTGGCGGTACTGATATATTTCCTCAGTAATACGAAAATAATGACATCCCATGGCCCGGTTACAACCTCATTCATGGTGCAGACGTCAAGAAAGTTGCTTTCGCTGTACTTCAGTCTCTAGCTAGCACTACAGAAGAGGAGGGAGTACAGTAACAGAGTAACGTGTTTTAATTCTGAAGTAATTTCAAATGCAACTTTTCAAACAGCTCAAAAAATATCAGCATACACAAACTGTCTCTGTGCAGTTCGTCGCACATCATGTTTGCTAGCTAATGTACAGCTGCTGTATTTCTCTGGGAGAGAAAGCAAACACACATACAAATGTTAATATGTGACACTCTCAGATTGAGAAAGAAAGAGAGGACATGAGAGGATGATGAGGGATTAATTTCAAAGGTAAGGACTACTCATCAGGTGTCAATTAAACTGGAAATTTAAAGCTCATCTGTAATGCCCTAATTGATATTTACAGTTTTATAATCAGATACTGAATCTTTACATCTGTTGCTGAAGTATGTTTTTTCATAATGTGAAAGGTCTTGCAAAACAAACTGAAGTACACTAATTTTGCTTTATTTACAGGTTGCATGAAAAAATTAGGCAGTTTAGTGCACACTGAACTGGTAATTCCAGTCAATTCAATTTTATTTCTATAGTGCCAAATCACAAGAGTCACCTCAAGGCCCTTTATACTGTATGGTAAAGGCCCCACAGTATTAGAGAGAAAACCCCAACAATCAGATGATCCCCTATAAGGAAACACTACGTGACAGGGGGAAGGAAAAACTCCCACTTAGCAAGAAGCAACCTCCAGCAGAAGTTCAGGGAAGGGCAACCATCTACTGTGATTGGTTGAATTTAGGGGAAAGAGAAAAGAAAAAGGAGAGCACATGTTTGCAATATTGTGGTGAAGTTTACAGTAATGTAGGGCTGGTGTGAGCAGGCTTTGGTGTTCATGGTCAATGTTAGGTTACATCAAGGGTAGCAGATATAAATTTAAATATAAGGTTATTATGCTGACTAGATTTGTTCACCAAATTCTACCTCATATACCAGCCTTTTAAATCAGCCATGACAGCTCATGCATCATCTGCTTCCTCCTAAGACCCAGCAATTCATTTCTGTCCTCTGTGGGGAACGTGAGTCTGAGATCTGTACGTCAAGCACCCTTTATCCAATTCCTGGGCTTTCTAGTGATGCCACATTTGTGAGGGTGTGGTTAACAAAGCACATTAACTTTCTTTTCAAAATGGCAGGCATTGCAGCTTCCACATTTTATGGCAACAAGGGAGGTTGAGTGATAAAATCTTTGCAGATATTATGTTTCTATTGCTAAAAATCAAATTGTTTCTTCAATGTGAGAGTCTTAAAATTGTTTTAGTAAGATTTCAGAAATGTACAATAATTTTAACCCTTTCAAAACAAAACTTTTATTCAGTGTCCTTTGTAGTGGACAACAGGACTTGCTACCTCCTGTTTTAAACCTATGCCCATGCTTCAGGAAACAGAGGGCTGAAAGAGGCAGAAAGGATTTTATTCAAAATTGTGGGAGGGGAGTCAAACTTAGAGCTCTCAGGAGATGAGGTGAAGAAGGTTCAGACATTAGAGCAAGAAAGTGACAGCTTGGAGGAGGAGACACCGGCTTTCACGGAGCCTGATTAGGGACAAAGTGACGGCACCCACCCTCCGTTATGGATAAGAAATATTGTGTAAGCTAGGGCTCTGAAGTTGTGGGATTTGGTTTCCCTGGTACAAGCTGCC